>JARLTB010000052.1:15075000-15342500 GCA_030141615.1 Unio pictorum
AGACCTATTATGATGTTTAGTTACTCCTAAGTGAACTGGTGTCATTTTGATATCCAATATGGCTGCCACAGTGGCCTTCTTGAAGATCTTGTCATTACTCCTTAATGGTAAAATATATTGACATCGGATTTTCACTAACAGATTTTTTATGATGTCTGCCTTGGTCATAAATGAAAATGGTATCAATCTATCTAATGTCCAGTATAGTTGTTGCAGAATCTGTTTTGAAGATCTTGTTATTGCTAGTCTTCCTCAATGGACATTTGTTCCTTAATGAATGAAAACATTGCCATCAGGTTTTCTTTTGTAAATCTTCTGCTTGGTCCTAAACAAAAATGGTTCTGCCGCCATATTCGATAATGTCACAACAGCGAACATCTTGTTATGGTTGCTTCTCCTGACTTTTGATACATCAGCATAGGGTTTTGACTTACTGATTTCTCACAATGTCTTGTTAGTCTTTTATGATATACACAGATATCCATTTTAGCCACTGCAATGGCTATCTTAAAACTTTTTATCACAATGTCTCCTGAATGAATGGTCATATCAGCATGAAATTTTCACTGAAAGATTTTTTATGACATCTAGTTCATCAAAATTAAAAATGTCAAACCAACTTTTAATATGGGCAACACAATGGCCATTGTGTAAATCTTGTTTCCATTAGTAGTAATAGCTGCTGCTATTGCATCGCTTTCCTAACCCAGTGTTTTATCTACAAACGGCTACAGGTAAGTCATTTGACTCATCATGGCAAAACACAGTGAGTATTATTCAAGCTGATGATCATTCTTCAGTAGTTTTTTAAAATATTATTATATTGTTTAGATACATAATGAAAATGTTAGTTATATAATGTGACTAAAGCCAATATTGTAATTCCCATGCCAGAAGCATCTGAACATTAAACATTTGTTAAAAATCTTGTTGAAGGTTTCATGTCATCAGGCATAATCTGATCATATTTGACAAGATATTAATCGTTGGTTGTGTCACTGCTTTTATCTGCCATTGCTGTCACAATGACATATTTTGCATGCCAGGTATAAGATTATCCTCAACATTTGGTAGGCTTTATATTAACTCTGAACAGGTAATAGCTGAGTCCTACTGATTGGCAAAATTCATCAAAATGCCAATGGCATCAATTTCTTCAGCTGTTAAGTCATGTAATAAATTAAGAAGAGATTTGCTTTTTAAAACAAGGGATGCCTTCTACATTCAGCTAATGTACACACTTAAGTTGCACTTTCATTACTATGTCTTGTTTAGAAGAATGTTTTTGCAACCCTGCATTCAAATCTGCCTGGTGTTGTGGACCTTCAATTAGCAGTTTGTTTTCTGGCAACCCAGCATGATTTGCAAGTGTATTGTTCTGAAAGTTTTTTTGTTGTTGCAAATTTGATTATGGTGTTTGTTTTTTAGCCAATGTACATATATGGTAACATATAAAGGTTCTTCTTCCACCATTAATACTGGCCACCAGGTATAGCCAATCGTGTGCTGAAAAATGGCGTTAAACCCTTAAATCTTTTAGAACTTTTTCTTTCACAAAGTATGGGCAAGTGTTGGTACAGGACCCACCTAAAAGAAAGAAAAATGTGAGAGTAGTTGCATCTTTTACTTAGAGGCAAGCAGCTTCCTCTTAAAATCATTGTCTCAGTGAATGAGATTAATGAATCATGCCTTTCTGAAAGGGAAGATTAGTGATCTTATTCAGATAAATCTGATATAGTCTTGTCCATCAAATCTTTGTCACTTGACAAGTTATTGATCACCCACATGTCACTAGTCTCTGTTTGGAGTTCACCAGTCACCTAGTTTTGATTATCAGTCTGGAAAAACAGAGATTAGGTAAGTCTCCTGTTACTGGTTTTTTTTTTTCTTCCAGATGGGAATATGGAGTTTGGTTGTACTTATCCAAAACGGGCAGGGGATCATATCGGCATCCCATCTTCCTATGTTCTGTTTTAATCTCTACAGGATACGAGACCCTTCTTTCCAGGAAGTTACTCTTTTTCAATCAAACTCCACCATCCTCAGTGTTTGGATGTTTCTCCCAGGGTGGACGTGACCAGCATTGGATTTCTTCTGTCACCTCACGAAGGGATCAATGATCCTATTCACATAGAAAGTCCACTTGTAGAATTAGTCCCATATCCTCCCATAAGTGTCTTCAGGATGAGGGCAACCCCATTTCAACACCACTCTCTCTAAAGAAATGTACTGGGAGGAACAATCTCACCTTAGGCAGTGGGCTCAGGATGACGATGTTATTTCTATCAAGGTGGACTGAAATCAGTTCTCAGAGGAACCATTGGCTCTGGTCTCTCCCTATTTAATTTATTCCTTCCCACCCACTGGACCAGATGTTTTAGGATGAGTAAGTTTGGAGCTTGATAAGGCAGCAACGAATTTTACTGCCTCCAAACCCAGGCTTGTATCCTGAGTCTTTTGGTACTTCTGTCTGGAGAGTCTCTCAGGAGCAGCATCTCATCTGTTGCTTTCATACTCTCTGGTTGCTTAGTGGTTCGAGCATCTGCCTTGGATGCGGGAGGTCACAAGTTCAAACCAGGCTGAATCATACCAAAGACTGTTACAAAAATAGTACTTACAGCTACCCTGCTAAGAACTCAGCATTAACAGGTTGGAGTTAGGTCTGGTTGGCCTGGTGTCAAGATTATGTGACTGGGTGGGACATCATTCAACATGTTTGTGGCATGATACCCCAGTGCTAGACATTGCTATAAACTGCCACACTGCAGACATTGTGGCAATATGACTGAAAAATCATTAAAGCCATGTTTTAAAAAATCCAAATCACACACGCTTTAATACCCTGCGGTAGTCTGTGAGCTTACACAGACATTTTCCCAAGGACAAGAGTTCACCAGGCAGCAGAAGCAGTAGTCTGTCCCTTTTTCTAGGCTTTGTCAGCTAGTTTCTGCCTGCAGCTATTGTGTCCATTCACCAGCTTGACCCTTAAGCTCTACTCCATTCCCCATTTTCATATTTCCTTAGACTTTGAGGCTTCACAAGTTGGGATATCACCTGAAGCCTGGGTTTACTTCCAGGTTAATACCTTGGAGGCTATAGAGCACTTTAGACTAATTGGTCACCCAGGCACCATGGTCCACACTAATATCTTATTATACAGAATGGAAATCTATTATTGGTGCAGTAGGAAATGCATTGGAACAGAGAGTCTTCATGCCCACATTGAGTGTTTAAAACAAAAGTCTTATTCCCACATTGGCTGTCTGAAACAGAAAGTTTTCATGCCAACATTAGCTGTCTCTAAGAGAAAGTCTTCATCCCACATTCTCGTCTCAAACAGGAAGTCTGTATTTCCATATTGGCTTTCTGAAACAAGATTCTTCATGCCCAAAAGTCTTGTCTACTTACAGTGACATTTTCATTGTCTTTGAACTGGATTATTATTGCATAAGTACAATTGTTCAAAGAGGTTTCAATTTTACTGTTTATTAAGAGACAGAAGTCACACCTTATTGGATATATTTTGTCCAGTCCTTTCCCAAATTTCAAACTTATTGTGCACCTTTGTATTTTGTATTTGTATTTTTATGGTTTAACGCCATTTTTAAGCACAATATAGGCTATACATGGCGGCCAGTATTAATGGTAGAGGAAGAACTCGGAAAACTCACGGAAAGAACCACCGACCCATGAGAAGCTACTGGCAAGCTTTCTCACATAACTACGTTAGCCGAATCTTAGACTCTAACCCACGCAGACAGAGGTGAGATGGCAGTGATCCGTAACGGACAGCGCTTTAGACCACTCAGCCACTTGGGGCCCCGCACCTTTGTAAACAGTGATGTCATATTGGTGACTGTATAAAAGTGGACTACATTTGATATTTTTAGGAAAACAGGTGAGACCCAGATTTTCTGGTGCAATATGATCATAAATCAGGGTCACCATTATTTGCAGTTTGGTCCATATTTATATGATGGTCAATCAGTCAGTGCCTATGTTGTTTGCAGTTTGTTAGATATTGAAATGTTGATAGATCAGTGCCTGTGTTGTTTGCAATATGTTAGATATTGAAATGTTGATAGATCAGTGCCTATGTTGTTTGCAGTTTGTTAGATATTGAAATGTTGGTAGATCAGTGCTTATGTTGTTTGCAGTATGTTAGATATTGAAATGTTGATAGATCAGTGCCTATGTTGTTTGCAGTTTGTTAGATATTGAAATGTTGGTAGATCAGTGCCTATGTTGTTTGCAGTATGTTAGATATTGAAATGTTGGTAGATCAGTGCCTACGAGTGTGTTGTTTGCAGTATGTTAGATATTGAAATGTTGATAGATCAGTGCCTGTGTTGTTTGCAGTATGTTAGATATTGAAATGTTGGTAGATCAGTGCCTACCAGTATGTTGTTTGCAGTATGTTAGATATTGAAATGTTGATAGATCAGTGCCTGTGTTGTTTACAATATGTTAGATATTGAAATGTTGATAGATCAGTGCCTATGTTGTTTGCAGTTTGTTAGATATTGAAATGTTGGTAGATCAGTGCTTATGTTGTTTGCAGTATGTTAGATATTGAAATGTTGATAGATCAGTGCCTATGTTGTTTGCAGTATGTTAGATATTAAAATGTTGATAGATCAGCACCTATGTTGTTTGCAGTATGTTAGATATTGAAATGTTGGTAGATCAGTGCCTATGTTGTTTGCAGTATGTTAGATATTGAAATGTTGGTAGATCAGTGCCTATGTTGTTTGCAGTTTGTTAGATATTGAAATGTTGATAGATCAGCACCTATGTTGTTTGCAGTATGTTAGATATTGAAATGTTGGTAGATCAGTGCCTATGTTGTTTGCAGTTTGTTAGATATTGAAATGTTGATAGATCAGTGCCTGTGTTGTTTGCAATATGTTAGATATTGAAATGTTGGTAGATCAGTGCCTACCAGTATGTTGTTTGCAGTATGTTAGATATTGAAATGTTGATAGATCAGTGCCTGTGTTGTTTGCAGTATGTTAGATATTGAAATGTTGGTAGATTAGTGCCTACCAGTATGTTGTTTGCAGTTTGTTAGATATTGAAATGTTGATAGATCAGTGCCTGTGTTGTTTGCAATATGTTAGATATTGAAATGTTGGTAGATCAGTGCCTACCAGTATGTTGTTTGCAGTATGTTAGATATTGAAATGTTGATAGATCAGGGTCTGTTTTTAGTTTGGTTGGTATTTTTAGATGCCAGTAGATCAGGTTCTATGCAGATTGAAGTTGGCAATATATTAATCAGATTTTAATAGAGTAGACTTTCCTGACTGACAAACATTCTGATTGACATATCAACAAACAGTTTTTAGGGCCAGTTCTCTCAGATAATACCTGGAATACTAAATTTTAATAGAAAAAGTAATTTATAAAAGTATTACAATTACTAGCTAAGGCTTACAGAATTCTTAGAATTGCATTCAATTATGTGTGCAAGTAGGTACATACATCTGCCATACTAAACTGTAGAGGCAGTGTTAGCTGTAATGGTGTCACACCTGTTCCATATTAGCTAAAAGAATCTGAAGGTCAATGATAACTGTAGGGGTCTTTTCTTGCAGTAAGATGGACATTCCAGATGAAAATCACCATATATACTTGCTTATAAGAGGAATGCAGCTGCAAAATGCACACACCCAGATATCTTGTTGCATAATGGGTCTGTTAAGTTTGTTAGAAGTAATCAGTAGAACAAATATTGTAGACCCTGATATACAGGTGTATTATGTTATGGCAGATCAAGATCTTTGTTGCTTACAGTTTGACTCAAGTTATAAATGACTATGCATGGTAAATGACCTGCAATTACAATTACTATGATCACACCATCTTAAGTCCTGATGTGATGAGATTATCTGTAGGGTATACATATGGTAGGGGGCTGCAGATGCAAGGTTTAGATAGGGAAGAGGTTAGCAGAAGTCTAATTTTTGCCAGATGCTTTAATCTGTCAATCAGTAGATGTTATTATGAATCTACTAACCTCTGCAAATCACCCCCCCCCCTCCAATTATTTAAATACCAGTATTGGATTTGATTTGAATAATGTGCTTTAAGTGATTCGTCCCGAGGGCTCTTATCACTGTTTTATCCGTCAATGGACGGTTATTTAATTATCCTGAGGGTGGGAATGGAGCCACCACCCTGCAGGCCTTTATGTGTTCAGGGAACACTATTTAATTAGGCCGTCACATCTGAGTAACTATTGAGCTACTGCTGTGTGATTGTAGGGCCTTTACTATATGAGTGGGAATAGTTCCAGCACGCACTCATATTCATGCCATCCGTTGTTATTGGTTATTAATGGACGTGCTAAGCACGTGTAGTTGCTTGGCAGGTGGAGTAGGTAGTGGGCGAGGCGAAGGGCCTGGCTTGGTAGGCTGCTTTTCTGAGTCTATCTCCTATTTATATACTCTGTGCTGTTTATCTAGATTAGTTTTGAGTATACAGTGCTTTTTGTGATTTTCATTGAGAGTGAGTGTTCTGTGTGATATTTATTTGAGTTGTTGGTTTCTAATTTGTTCTGGGCAACATTGTGTTGCGGTGTCTGATGACCTTGGGCTTGGTCACCTTATATTCGCTGTTTGGGGCCCTATTATTTACTTTAATTTCTACGTATGGTTATAGTTGCAGCCTTGTGCCGCTGGACCTGATAGTCTTGGAGTTTGTGACTACCTTATATGTTCTAAATTTTGGGGTCTTATCATAATTACTTTCTACTGTGTAGTTTTGTTTGCGACCTTGTGTCGCTGGGCCTGATAGTCTTTGGGTGTTTTTTAGACTACCTTATATATCTAATTTGGGGTCCTATCCTATTTTCCTGTCTAGTTTTATGTGCACCGGTCTCGGTGCACTGATTTTGCTAGGTGCATATATAGAGCCAGAAAGTCAAGTCATCTGTCACTCAGTTTGTTTCCTAGCTGAGCTCAGTTAAGTTTTGGAGAGGAATTGCTTTAGGTATAACCATTTGACTGAAGTTCAATAATTGTATACAATGGATATGAAGTAGTTTTGGTAATTTGCAGATTGTAAGCATGGTGAAATGCTAAGCAGTAAATTGTAATGTGTTCTTTACATGAGACAGTGTCTGTATGAATTCAGTATCCACAGCACAAGGTGAACAGTATAGTGAAACATATAATAATACAATGTATGTGTCTAAACAGAAATGCAAAATTTTGAGCTAATTACCCAGCACACACTTATTGTTAACATCCAATGTCAACTCAAAATGATTATATACATATATATATATATATATATATATATATATATATATATATATATATATATATATATATATATCCAGATTTTATTAGCATAACTTGCCTGCTGTTACAACTGTACAAGTTTTTTTTACCAGTCAGTCTTCTTGTCAAAAGTATATTTATTGCATATGTAAGTCTAATAGAAAATTTTATATCTTACATACGGTGTAGTGTATATGTTATGCCAATTTACCCCAAAAAAACTTCTAAAATATTGGTCACATGAGATTTTTGTGCATTTTGAGAAACTTGCATGCATTCATAAAAATCCCAGGCAACATTCAGTGATTAACGTCTTAGTCTTTTTGCAAGGTGCAGCTCTCAGACAGCCCAATGCGCTCAAGAAGGCCTCTCTTTGGCATTATTGGCTGGTCGCCAAAAAATACTATACTTTTTCAGGACTAAATGATAAAGGCAACTGAGACCCACTCCCCGTGTTTGAGGGTTATTTGAGAAGTGGATAAAGATTGCAGAAGTCGAATGATTGTATGACAGGCTATGTGAGGTTATACTCAGGGGGCACATCCTGAGTACTTACCATCGCCCATGAAAACAGGCTTTGTAGAAAGGCGAGGGCTGCCGACATGCTACAACTGCAGATGCCCAGGGCATTTTGCAAAGGAGTCTCTCAAGGGCAGGCAAATCAAGGTAAATGCCTTTGCTAAGAAGGAGTGCAAGCTGGAGGTAATCTGTAAACCAGCATATCTTGCGTCTAGATCTGTCAATGGAATAGGTGCCACCCTCTTGAACGACACTGGGTGTAGCGTACCTGCCCTTGTTGACAGCAAGTATGTTAGGCTTGAGGACTACACAGGGAGGTAGTTGAGGTCCAGTATGTGAACAGTGCGCACAACGTGTTGCCAGTGGCTGTCATTGACCTCAATTCACCATACGTGAAAGGGGAAAGTTAAGCTACTTGCTTGGATGGACTATTACATGACATCATACTGGGATGTCGTTATGTGTTGCCATAACTAAACCCCAAAACTTGCACACTGATGCTGGTGAGTACTGTGGAAACTAGGTCCAGGAGTTGACAGATGCAACTGATGCCGATGGAAGTTACATCAACACCAGTCAGTAACGTACTTTTTTTTTTCTGGCTGAAATGTAGAAACTGCAGCAGAAATATGCAACTCTGGCACAGTTGCATAAATACGCTGCAAAAGGAGGGAGAAAGAAACTACAAATGGCACAGTGAAGTTCATATACAAGAACAGGATCTTGTGTCGCCAAGCCAGAAAAGAAAACAAACACTTCAAGCAAGTCATCGTGCCAAGGGAGAAGCAAGGTCAAGTGTTGAAACTTGTGCATGCGAGTCTCACAGGAAGACACATGGGAATTGCCAAGATGCATGATCATCTTGTCAAGGAATTCAACTGGCAACAGGTCCAAGATGTTAAGCAGTTCTGTTTCTCTTGTGACAAGTGTCTGAAAATGGATCAACCCATCACCTTGGGTAGTTCACCTCTTATTGTTAAACCTATTTGATGTGTCATGATGGATTTGATTGGACCAATAAAACCTGCATTGTCGCAAGGAAATCTATAATATTTTAATGGTCACAGTTTATGCTACACACTATTCTGAGGCTGTTATATTGCATAATATTAATTCAGAAATCATCACTGAATTGCTGTTTGGAATTTGATCAAGAGTCGGAGTGCCCGACAGGATCCTGACCGCTCAAATGACACAATTCTTGAGGCACATGATGTCAGAGGTGAGCCATTCGTTGTTGACTAAACTTCTCACGAATCCACTATATCCCCCCCCCCTTAATGTAACTGACTGGTCTAGTTGTTTAACGGGACTCTGAAGCTGTGTGATGGCAGCCCCAAAGATTGGAATCGCTAAATTCCTGCCATGCCTTTCGCATATTGGGAAGTACCACAAGCTAGTTTAGGGTTTTCTCCCTTTGAACTCATAGGATGACTGTATATGGCCCAATATTTTATGAATCATGATACATATAGTAATTGTATTCAATATATTATCATGATACATATCACAATAAATGTATCGATATGGTATGAATCATGATACATAGTAATTGTATTCAATATATTATCATGATACATATCACAATAAATATATCGATATGGTATGAATCACGATACATAGAGTAATTGTATTCAATATATTATCATGATACATATCACAATAAATGTATCGATATGGTATGAATCATGATACATAGAGTAATTGTATTCAATATACTATGATACATGTCACAATAAATGTATCGATATGGTATGAATCATGATACATATAGTAATTGTATTCAATATATTATCATGATACATAGCACAATAAATGTATCGATATGGTATGTATAGATATGCATTCATGTTCCCACCCCCACCCGATCACTTTTATTATTGCACAAATACATTGTTGGATATTCTGACTTGTGAGAATAAATATAATCTAATTGTTTCTCATTTCCTGCTCTCTTTCTTTAAATATTCACTGAACATTAATAAATTACACTAAAATGATTGAAAAACACAGTGCCAAAGTGGTGCACCAGGTGTATGACAGTATAAAGGAGAGTGCCTACTTTTAAGACCCAATAAAAAATGTTTTTCTCTCAGAGTGCATCTTTAGATACAATAATAACATCACTCATTTTTTTCTCTGCTGACATACTACGGATATACTATGTTTATGAGTAGGAGCATGAAGGGTGCAGTTGGCATGGTTGCTGTAAGGTCATGGTTTGTTTTGTTTGAATTCATTTATCCTAGCAATTATCCTACACAAAATATGGGCATTTAAGGAGGTAAATCTTAGTTTCTTGATTGAATGCCTTTATTTGATACATCTCAGTTAATAAATAGTAGGCACTAGCTTATGTTTAACTTGGAGAGGAAGACATTTTATTTATGCTTAATATCATTATGGTATGCACTCTAAAAATCAGCCTATAGTATAGGGTATGTGTGCAATGTGTAGTAAAGCCAATAATTACCTGAATTGATCAAATAGTTTTTGTTGTTTGGCCTTGAATGCCATTTCTCAATGCAAGGTAGGCTATATACAGCAGCCAGTATAAAAACTGGTGGAGGAAAAACATGCATAAATCCTGGTTAAAACCATTGACTCACAGGTACACAGGATATTATTTGAAAATTACACTCAAGGATTAAAACTTGCTGTCTCTTGATGGGATTAAATTCTTTGAATTTAAAAAGTGATTTATGTGTAATGCTTATTTAGTTAAATGTGGTAGGTACCAAAATACTGTTTCGGATATATATTTACATATCTCAAAGCTTTAGATAATGCAGAGTATTTTCAAATTGTCTGCAGAAAAATTATCGAAATTTACATGTTCAAATTATGCAAAACAATTTATTTTGTGAATTTAGTCCAACCATTATCAACTCTTAAGCACAGTCCATATTGTGTGATGACACATTTGATCAACATTAATACTGCTATCAGTTAAGATGTTTCCTGTACATTTGAAGTGATTGTACTTGATCATGGAGAGAATTATATTTACAACACCCACTGAAATAGAGCTATGTAATCAAATACAGCTGGTCACTAATCAATTTGATACATTTTTCGAGGCATGATTAATAGATTTGTCATACAGTTTCAGTCTAATAGTAGAAGTTTCTGTTTTTGAAGTTTCTGTTTTGCAGTGTTCACAGCAAATATAAAAAAATTAGTTTCAAAACAAGGAATAAAATATCTTGTATATGTTGAGCTGTGCCTGCTGTACTGTCTTTGTTGTTCAATTGATTCAGTGGTATATAAATATGACAAGAAAATGATAATTTAGAGCAGTGTGTATCCTTTAGTTCAGGTTTCATTCTACAATCATCTCTCTATTGATTGAGTCTGTATATTGATGCACATTTGCCATGGTAAATATTGTGTTTTATCAGTGGAACGATGTTATTAAACCACGTCTTACATCAACCCAGATCTGCCACTACACAATGAACTGGCAGATGCAGGTGTTAGGTAATTATTAGAATGAACAGTGTTGTCCTTTATTGTATTGGATTATAGTGCAGTTACAGATCTGAGCCATGTTTTAAGTAGGTAAATATGTATTGTTTTTCTTGCAGGTTCTCACCACTCAGTTACAGTGTTGAGATGAATTTTGTCAGATCTTCCCTGATCCTATTCCTTGCAGTGTGGTCTGCCACAGCTGAACTACCCCTTAACCCTGATGGCTCAAGTTTCCAACAAAATAACCTGCGTAAGATGATAATTCTTAGATTATCCAAGCATGACATTACACTAACTACCAGCATTTAAAACAGAACAGCAAATTTCTGAGGACATACACTTTTGCTAAAGTGGTATTGATGCTATAAATAGACAACCATATACATCAGGCTTGTAAATATATTTTGGCATTGTTGCATACACTTTAAACCCTAAGAGTTTGGTTATGAATATTTCCTGTTCTTTTCTTAGACAGACATAATAAAATGTAACATTACAGCAGCTTACTTTTACATTTAGATCCTAATAAGTATGGTATAATTAGAACTTAATAAGTATCAAGGTCATATATCAATCATTCTTGTACTACTAACAGTCTATTCTTCATCTATCAAATTACCATCCTGTGTTAATATATAGATAACTTTACTGTTTAAGCAATTTGTATGCAGTCTTTAACACTTATTTCTTAAACATACATACTGCAAAATTTGATGTTAAAAACCTATGCTTCTAAATTTATTTCTTCAAATGTTTTGTGTTTGGTGTTTTGTGATACAGCAACACAGGTAGGTTATTTAGTGCAGAGACAATTGGTTTAAAGGGGTTTTTTTTGCCCAAGAACACCATGGCAGCTGACCTGGCAAACCCAGTGGTGGGATTCAATCCTGCACATTTTGAATCATAAGTGTGGTACCACAACTACTGAATTACTATGGTTTATATTTTAACATGTGTCACCTTTCAAAACATGCATAAGGGGCATTAGGTCTATTCTTCATTCACCAGCCTGCAGGGATAAGGGTAACATTATTTTGTTGTTTTGTTTAAATACAAGTGAAATAGGACAGTTGCCATTAAACCCACTCATAAGCCTTTCATGGGGTTGATTAACTTGATAACCCTGCATGTCACATTTATCCCTCAGGAAGCAGATCTTTAAGTCTGCTCTCTTTAAATTGGAATGCTTTATGGTACACCACAGTGGTGTGTATTACAGAAAAGGGGAAGGATGTAGTTGTCCATGTGCATTGATATCAAATAAGGTAGAATTTATATTTGCTGTAAAAAGTAGTGGAAAAAGCATTATTGAGTCTGAGACCAGATTCTTTTAGGCTAAAAATGAAAGGTTTTTTCAAAATTAGAGTTTTTGTTTGAATTTTTTGAGACTTTTTGTCTTAGATCTAAATCGGATTGGCTAGAATTGCACACTGACAGATGAACCTTTACAAAAAAAGTAAAACAAGTTTCAGATTTAGAGTAAAATGGGGCCAGGACATGCAAAATCCATTATAGAACATATAATAAAAAAAACAAAAACTTTGTCTTAAATAATTTTTTTGTGCATATTTTGAAAATGGGTGTGTTTGGATCCACCCCCACCCCCGCCCAAATGCACTTCCTACCTAAATTCAGGTGAAAATTAGAAGAATTGCTTACGAAAATGAGTTAATAAATCATGTGTTATGTTTGCTTGAGATATCTAAGCCTCCTTTGATCACATGCTCATCAACACTAGCCAAGGAAACCTTGAAAAAAATGTGACCTTTTAAGTTCCTAGATTTTAGTTAACTGAAACGTTGAAGGTCAGCATAAGTTTTTTTGGTGTCTATTGCTACTTATTTTTTACTCTACTAGAGGTTGTATTACTTAACATATGAAGCTTGCTGAAGAAGAGTATTTAAAATGATTCAATTTTAAGCATTAATAATTTTGAAACATGATTGCAGATTAGTTTTTTTTTTATTTAGAACTGACTCTTGATGAAACATTTTGTGTGAGCTTGTAAAATTTGTGATATTATTTTGTTATCTTAATGGCCATAGATCAGAATAACTTATGGGATGACCTGTTTTCTGACATTCTGTCTGTTGGCACAAGCTGCTCCTTCTAAAATACTTGGAGGATTGCCATAAAATGTTACACACAATCAGAATGGTGTGACTTGGACATCCAACATGGCCACTGGCATTTAGAAATCTTCTTATCACTACTTCTTCTCAACAGATGGCCGGCCATGTATGAACATAGAGTTTTTAATGATGCCTTGTTGCTCCTAAATGCTTCTAATCTTACATTACATACAATATGGCCACCATGTTGACATATCTAGAATACCTTGTATTGTTTGAAAATATCAGAGATGTTTTCAATACTCAACAGTTCAAAATAAAAAAACAAATCTTTTCATGGATTTCTGGAAATTATCTTAGACTGGTCAAACATCAATCCCCTTATATGCAAAAGGTAGAATAAAAATAAACATTTCTTTTGTGGTTGCTTGATGTTAATACTTTTTAATTTGATATATAATAACTGCTTTTATTGTTTTATTTATTGTAGAAATAGCTTCAGTGCCATCAAGATGATTTAATTAATTTTATTTTATTTCAGCTCATCATCAACCAGATATACAAAAACCAAAACCCCAGAAAAATTTACCGCCGGTTCAGAACTTGCAAATTCAGCATGTGAACCCAGATCTTCCAAACCAGGCCTCAGCTTTGAACAATCCAGTCAGCATTGTGGATAGTTCAGGGAGAAATCCGATCCCAGGTTTGGTTTCAGAACAGAAGATTGGAGATGGTCCAGGTGGAAAAATTGTTGGTGGACAATTGCAGCATCAGCAAAATGAACCTCTTTTAAATGGAATTAATACTATTAATAATGTAGTAAATTTAAACAATAATGGTAATAATAATAGTAATAATGTTGAAAACACTTCTAGTAACCCTAACGTCCATAATAGGAATGAAACAAATGAGGAAGCAGGAGCTGTTTTAAGCAATAAAATAATACCCAGGAAAAATGATATCAACATCACTGTTTCTGATTTAGGGGGAAATGCATTAAGAAGAGATCAAAATGTTCAATGGCTAAATAAAAGTGTGATGGAGCCTAAACAGGAGGTTATTTTGAAAAATCCCTCAGACTGGAAAGATGAATCTAAAGCAGATCATGAGCCTAAAAAGTCTCTTTCTGGTCCTGATCTTAAGAGCTTGCTGGTAATTGCATCGGCTGGTGATAAAGCTAAAGATAGGGTTTCAGGAGTTGCTGAAGAGATCAAGAGTGGTGGCAACTTACCACATCAAATTGAACCAGGTGATACTGGTAATGGAGACCAGAAATTTCAATCAAGGATTAATGACACAGGAAATTTGTTAGATGTTTCAAAGGTTCATGAAGGTGAAAAGGACAAAACAAAAGCTAAAGTTGATGCAGTAGAAAAGTATGATGAAGATGATGATTATGATGATGATGCAGATCTCGAGAATGAGGAGGAAAAGGTTGATGGTGGTGGTGTTGTCAGTGTTAAGAAGATTGATAGTGAAGTCCCAGTTCAAGTTATTATGGATGGGAAGGATAAAACAAAAGAAGTTGTTCCAGTGGTTCAAGATGGAGATTTTAATAATAACATTCCTGTTAATGGGCCTTCAAATGGAGGAGGAGGAGGAGGAAGAGGAGAGGGCGCTATTAATATTAACAACAATAATATCAATAATGGTAATAGTATTAATAGGAATGAGTTGATTAACAATAATAATGTTGTTGGTGGAAACCAGAGGTTTATCAATCATAATGTTAATTCTCCCCAAGGCAGCATGAGGATTGTTTGGGACTGGAGTGATTTTGCAGTAAATTTTGAACAGTTTGTGATGCCTGAGCAGAAAATTCGACGTGCTCCACACCCTACCACAGGGGAACCATGGCCTATGCCCCAGTATTATGTCAAGAAAGATGATAAAGTGTTTAGGATTGACAAGACTCACTTTTATTTCAAAATTACAAGGAATAGGTGTGATATCATTGACAAAGCTGTCTTACGATATCAAGCGTATATTCTTCGAGATACAATTGAAGATGCTTATGATAACTTGCAACACGCACAGGGTTCCCCACTTGTTGATCCATCTCAGAAGTACGAAGATCCATTGTACACAAGAGCTCCATATGTTTCAATTGTCAATGTGAAAATAAGACAGCCATGTTCTCGCTTCCCAACAGAAAAGTCAGATGAATCTTGTAAGTATTGCACTGAATGATCCTTTTTAATTACTTTTTTTGGATTAGGATACACTGGGAATGTTTATCTTCATTAGCAAAGGTTCCAGTATGTTTATCCTATCTACACCTTGGTAGATTGATCAGATATATTAGTGCGTGTGGTCTGTGAATTTCTTTGGATGCAGTGGCAAGCCATCACTTGCAATCAAAACCAATTTGTTCAAATTTGAACACTGGTCCTACAATTTATTGAGAGAAGGGCAGGACAGAACTGGAATTGACATATAAATAAGCATTTTTTTGCCGCAGGTCTGTGTGTGTAACAATAGATCTTTTCCCTCAAATACACTTGTAATAGCTTCTCTTTGGTATGACCGCTTCGGTGGCCTAGTGGTTAGGGCGTTCGCATCGGATGCAGGAGGTCATGGGTTTGAACACCGGCAGAGTCATATTAAATATTTACAAAATGGTACTAACAGCTGCCTTGCTAGGCACTCAGCATTAAGAGATTAGTGTTAGGACTGGTCAGCCTGGTGTCAGGATAAAGTGACTGGGTGTGACTACATGCTACATGTCTGCGGCCTGATGCCTAAGTGCTAGACATCACTATAAATTGCCACACTGCAGACAAATGACTGAAATTTTTTTAAAGATGTGTTAAAAATCCTAATCACACTCTCTCTGGTATGTAATCATACCTTTGATGTTAAACTTACAAAGTATTTCTTTGAAGTCAATATCTGATCGATCTGCTGTGGTTAACATATTGGAACCATGGCTAGCAAAGATGGGGTATATGTTAATTGTAGTTTTGAATATTCCAGAACTTTACCTCTAATGAAAGGATGCAGTTTCTGTATATATATATATATATATATATATATATATATATATATATATATATATATACTATCTAGAATATTAAATAAGGCAATATGAACAGGTATGCCCTCGTGTCACCTTATATTTTCTTAAATTTTAAATATCCAAATGATTAACCAACTGGGACTACAGGGTTGCTGAGTGGTCTAAAGGCACTCACCTTTATCGATTACTGCCATCTCATGTCTATGTTTGTTCGAGTCTCAGGCTTGGACAATGTGGGCATGTGAGACAGTTTGTCAGTAGCTTCTCGTAGGTCGGTGGTTCTTTCTGGGGGTAAGTGGTTCTTACTGGTGTTTTTTCAGGTTCTTAGTTCAGTTATATTTACTGCCATGTAAACCACTTCAGTGGTTTGTGGTTAGAGCGCCCGTCTTCGATATGGGAGGTGTGGGTTTGATTCCCAGCAATGTTATACTAAAGACTTATAAAGATTGGTACTAACAGCTGCCTCGCTTGGTGCTCAGCATTAAGAGGTTATTGTTAGGACTGGTAAGTGTCGGTAAGAGGTCATGGAAACACTTAATCATGCATATTTGGACGCCAATTTTATATCTGGGATGCAGAAAATCTCTTATACAGGAGTCCTCCATACACACCAATTTGCTGGACAGCAAATTCAAAGGCTTGCAAGTTCTGCTTCAAACATTAGTTGAGTGGGAAAATGTCTTGATCAATTGATCATTTTAGACATTTACAATCAGAAAATTCTGTATCTGAAAGACCCCCAGATGTACATGTCATTGTAAGAGTACATCTGAATAACATGACCCAAAAGCATGGCAGCAAGTTCAAAGACTTGACTAGATGCAGAGTGGTGAGAAAATGTGCTGATATATATTTACAATGACTGATTTTAGAGGCAGAATGGCCCATTAATGTTCTCCTGAATAAAAGTACATCAAATAAACAACTTTAGCTTTCACTATTGTGTTCATTTCCAGATAAGTAGTAACCTCAAAATTAAGACATGTTGAGAGTTAGACAAAATGTTGTTTGCAAATTTGGATAAGAATTTTGGGGTAAAAACGACAAATTGACAAAGATTGTAATGAAATTTCAACAAAGTGCTTGAAATTGCTGGAACTGACATTTCATGTGGAACACTATATGTGATGCCTAACTAGGTTCTTGGAATAAGACCTTTCCTTTGCCTGACATTGTTCACTCTCACTCTAATGGACAAACAAGGGCTACATGTCAGTACTGTAAAGAAGTTTAAAGAAAATTAAAATCTGTGGCAACCACTGTTTTTACTCATCAGGAAATATAACCATTTCAGGTATGCCCAATTTGCTTCTGGTAGAGGACTGCCACTTTTGCTGGTGGGACTCCTGTTTTTCCCAAAATATTATTCCTAAACTCCTAGTTTTAGATCCTAGCAAGACCTCTGTAGGATAATGTGACCGGATGGGACATCATGCTACATGTCTGCGGCATGATGTCCCAGTGCTGGACATCACTGTAAACTGCCACACTGCAGACATCGTAGCGATATGACTGAATTTTTTTAAAGCTATGTTAATAATCCCAATCACACACACACACACACACTGCCATGTAAGGGTATCCGTTGTTTTCACGTGACGTCACAGAACGTGTGTACTTCCATATCTGCCATTTTGAGTCCCTATTGTACATAACTGGCACGTTTCATTTTGTGAGTAAGAATATAAAAATACATCACATTCTGTTGTGGATGTCAACCTCGCGAGATCGAATCGTGTGACTATTTTTACGTGTTTTCTTCAAGTAAAATAGTTATATTTTAACCATATTTGTTATTCTTTCCTAAACAAATAGATCGATCAATAAACAAACGCATAAACAAATGGATATACAACCAAGTAGAAACATGTATTGGTAATGATTTTCAATTTTCACGGGCTTAAATCAAGCATTTGATTATCGTTAAAGTTTAAAAGCCAATTGTTTATATACAATTTCATATTTCTAAAAGTATTTCAGGAATACATCGTTTTGACATTCGAAACGTCATATTCCGTCAGACACGTGTTTCGTTTGAATACACTAAAGATGAAACTTCTTTGACCGGTTATCACTTTCATCTAGTATAAGCCTACATCCACCATCCCTCCACAAATACAATATTTGAATATACTAATTAAAATGATTTCTCAAATATTCTATGGCACAAACAATGTTGTCGCGAAAAATATTTGTACATAAAAGTTATAGCATAAAATACATACTTTGAAATTTTAATTCGTGACTGATATTGTATCCAGAAAATCATGATCTGGAAATACTCTTTCAAGATGACAAGCTTAGGGATATGATATGAATGACTTTTTAAAAATGTCAATATTGTCTGATTGTAAACAACAAAAAGTGCATTTCTTAGATATCAATATACACGATTACGATTCTACTTTACTATTCTGTCTTTCGATATAAGCAAGGGAACTTCCAGCTTTATTTTTATTTTTGTGCTATAGTGCACATAATTTCTAGTATAATCTATGTATTGTGTCGAAGAAGTAAATATCCTTATCGATAGTTAAATCAGATTATTATTCTTGAATATACATGATGACTAATGTTGACAACGGTTTGTTATATATATAATATGACAACAGAAAACAAAAAACAGACACCATGAAATTAGAAACAATAAAAAATTGCTGAAAATATTTAAGGCAGGAAACATTGTTAGGTCTTTAAGTTTGTTCTTGGAGTCGAAAAAGGTGAGTTTTAAGAGCACACTTCAAAGAGATCACTGTGTCATTGTGTCTAATTTGAATGAGCAATTCATACCATGTTGCTGGGCCCTGGTATGTAAAAGAACGTTGACCATATGACTTCATTTTCATAGCAGGAATAATGTGTTTACAGTTGTCGGTAGAGGAAAGTTTCTTGCTGGTGTGTACACATGGGTGAGGCCAGATAGGTATGTTGGACTTGAGTCCATCAGTGAAATGTAACAGAGAGGACACATTTTGTATTTGATTCTGGATCAAATGGATAGCTTGTTTAGGGTACAGAGCAGCGGTAAGGTGTTTTCTGACCGTGGTACTCCATGCAGCTGTGTTTTGAACTTTTTGAAGTTTCTGGAGTAGATATTGAGATGAACTAGACAGAATTGAGTCACAATAGTCCAGTCTTGAAAGTACTAATGAACATGAAAGTGTTTTAGTGGCATCACCTGAAAGATATTTGCGAATGGAGCTGATGTGTCTCAGCTCAAGATATGCAGCCTTGCATATGTTCATGACATGTTCCTGCAATGTGAGAGTACTGTCTAGAGTAACACCTAGATTTTGTACTTTGTGATGACAGCAATTCCACCTCTGTGAGAGTGGCAGGGGAATGACTTGATGGAGTAACCGGTGGGTGTTAGATCCACACACTTGAGCTCATTGCCTGATGTTTTTAGCCACGTTTCTCTCGCGGGGGGGGGGGAAGATGTTTATATTCTGATCATTGATAAAATTAACTATTTCTGTGCATTTTTCTGATGGTCCTGTTGATTCGGCATTGAATAATGCAGTATGCAGTGGTATCTCTGGGATAGTTGACACAATGGTGATGATTTCATGGGGATTTGAACCAGGTTATCTAAATTAACGGGCCAATTTTCATATTATTGAGCCAGAAAGGGAAATAACTGGAATTCTTCATGTTCTACACTGGCCTGCTTTGAAAAGTTTCTTTTTTTCACTTCTGTTTACATTTAAGTAACGCTGAATGTAGTCCCAGTTTGTTCAGTCCTGAGCACATAGTGTCGTGGAGAGCCAAGGAGTTGTCATTTAAAGCAATCATAGCATAAATGGGTTGACTGGCGATTACATAATGCCGGTTTATTCAAGAAAAAAGGATGTTATAGCTGTGGAGCAAGACATCTGCGAAAAATTCTAATTGTTTTCATTTCCAAAACAAGGAGATGAAGAAACACATATGAACTGAACAGCCAATGCATGATGAAACACAATAGCATAGATGAAGACAGACAACAAGCACATATATCATAAAAAATGGGACAGCTGCTTCAAGCCAGTTAAGTGATAGCAGCCATCTTACATCTTATAATGGGCTGACAGATCATGGTTTGTGTTGTTCGTTGTGTTGATTATTCCTGACAGATAGCATAGACCTTGCTTTACCCATGCATTATACAATGGCAGTATTCCTTACACGTAGCATATACCTTGCTTTACCAATTTATTTATCATTGGCAGTGTTCCACATACATACAGTAAGTTAGACCCTGACTTACCATTGCATTATACAATGGCAAAACTGGGTCTGTGCTGTTTCCAGTAGGCTTTAACTTAAATTGTAGTTATATGCAAGTATATATGGTATACTAGAGGCTTCATTCATTCAGTTTTGTAGTAACCCTGACACCAGGTGTCAGTGGGGTCATTAGTATGGATTCCTTTGGCTGATGAACATTAATTACTGCAACAAGGAAAGCTAATACATTACAGTGAAATGCTGGCAGGAATTAGGACTAGTTTTGTAGATGTTTTCAGGCTCAAAGATCTAATCTTTTGAAGTGGAAATATTGACTTTATTACTTATTGAACTCCAAGTAACACTTCTGGCACATAACAGACAGATTGGGCATTTTCCCACCATAAATAATCTGCTATAATGTCATGGATGAGACATGGTGATGATGATTCACTAAATCCCAACTACATGTACATGTAGCTTTGAAGACTGTATCCCAATCATCCTGATGCTTAGGTGCCTAATGTTATCAAATAATACTGTTTGTTCTAATGTTATACAGTCCCAGATGCATACTGATTACTTGTAACAAACTTTATAAACTCTGTCACCTTATGAGTGCAGTTGCATATAAGGCAGTTTTTAAAAAAAAAAGAGATTAGGAGAGCTTTGGTGATGGTCCGTTGTCTGTCATTCATTTGTTATTGCTATTACTCCTTAACCAATTGCATGATTGCTTTTAAATATTTTACACACATTCATCCCATGGTCTAGTTGGTACTAAGTGAAAGTGCTACAGTTTGGACATCCAGTATGGCAACCACAGTCTTGAAAATATTGTTACTGCTACTTTTCCTGAATGGATGGATATATTTACATTTATCAACATAGTGGTTTTACTTAAAGATTTCTCATGTCTAGTTAGTCCTAAATGAAAATGGTGTAGATATGATGCCTGATATAGCTGCCACTACAGCCATCTTGAAAATATTGTTATTGTTACCCCCACCCCCAAGTGGGAGGTCATGGGTTTGATCATTGGCCAAGTCATACCAAACACTTACAAAAATGGTACTAACAGCTGCCTCACTTGGTGCTCAGCATTAAGAGGTTCAAAATGCTAGGACTGGGTGGCCTGGTATCAGGATAATGTGACTGGGTGGGATATCATCTTACATGTCTGCAGCATGGTGCCCCAGTGCTAGACATCACTATAAACTGCCTCACTGCAGACATTGTAGCGATATGACTCAAAAATTGTTAAAGCTACAATAAAATTCCTAATCACACACTTCTCACCCCCCCTCCAAGGGCTT
Organism: Unio pictorum; assembly: GCA_030141615.1. Lineage (NCBI taxonomy): Eukaryota > Metazoa > Mollusca > Bivalvia > Unionida > Unionidae > Unio > Unio pictorum. The sequence goes on from JARLTB010000052.1 coordinate 15,096,893, forward strand.
GCATCTGATAGAGCCTCTGATAACCAAGTCCAGCTCCAGTGGCTTAAACTAAGCCTGACAGAACCTGTTTAAGCAGAATGGAGAAGGAATGACAGGCGAGTTTCTGGAGCCTCAAAACCAGACGATTTAGGCAAATGGGGCTCGCTACCCATGGGTGGTCACCCATCTAGGAGAAGGTAAACTCTGACTTCAAACCTTCGCTGCCTTGTGACTATACCCTCTCATGGTAAAGGCTTAGGAAGTAAACCCGAACAGAGAATTCGGAGACGGAGTCCCTAAGACAACTTGGCATTGTTTTCAGCTTCATCTTGGCAACTCCTGTCTCACTGGACAGCTCCTGCCCGCCTTAAGCTGGGCAGCCCTCAGACAATAAGGTGCTGTCCCGCCACAGTTCATCTGCCTTACTGGGTGCATAGAACTCAAGGTACATGAGCGTACTGTAACTATTGCACCAAGAAATAACAAACAAAAACCAACAAGGAAACCTTATCCTCAAGCTAGGTACCTGGAATATCCAGACCATGCTGACTGGACTCTCTGATGATCTCCATGCAATCAGCGATGTTCGAAAGACTTAAATTGTCAATGACAAACTTGCAAGACTCAAGGTCGACATTGCCACACTCATTGCTAGGGTAGGTGCTGACCATAACTCGTGGCCTCCCCTACGAAAATAAATTCATGACTTCATGAACAATCATGAACTGTTCATGAATGTTCATGAACGTTCTTGAAGTGTTCATGATCAAATCATCATTTTAGTTCATAAACAAATATTCGTGAACGTTCATGAACTAAGTTGTGTTAAGACTTAGTGTAAGGGTTGAAATAGTTTTGAGTTGGATCATAATTATTCCAGTAAATAAAGTGTTGTACAAAAATAATGTGCTAGTAAAAGCTCAAGACAAAAGTTACTCATAGGTTATCTGTAATTAACTAACTTTATCTTTCAGATCAGACAGCAGAAAAGTAAAATTATTAGAGGAAGAAGTTTGTGAGCTATGGAGGAAAATTTGAAAACAGTTGTGATGTATTGGTTCATGAACGTTCATGAACTCTTTAAGAACAGTTGTGATGTATAGGTTCATGAACATTCATGAGCTGTTCAAGAACAGTTGTGTTGTATAGGTTCATGAACGTTCATGAACTCATAATTTCATGAACTGACCATTTTCAGTTCATGCCAGTTCATCAATTATTCATGATCATTTCGTAGGGGCTTCCTGTCTTGGCAAGTATAGCATAGGGAAGATGAATGAGAACGGGCAGTGACTCCTAGAGATGTGCTCGTACCATGACCTCAGCATCACCAATTCATTCTTTCAGACAAAGCAACAGCATAAAGTGTCTAGGAAGCATCCCTGATCCAAACACTGGGACCAACTGGACTTGATCATCATGAGATGGTCTGCCATGAAGGGTGTGCTTCTTACCCGTACCTTCCACAGTTCTGACTCTGACACTGACCACTCACTGGTGTGCTGCAAAATGAAGCTTCAGCCAAGGAAGATACACTGCTTTAGGCAAGAGGGTAAACCACATCGACATGACCAAGACATCATATCCATGATGTTTGATTCAGAACCTCCCAAAGGCAGTGCCAGAGCTGGGATCACATCATCAGAGAGACTGTGTACAGCACAGCCACATGGATCTTTGGTAAGAAGCATTCAAAGAACAATGACTGGTTTGAGACTAACTCTGCCACACTCATGCCAGTCATAGAAAAGTGTTGCAGTGCTCACTTGGAATATAAACAATCCCCTTTGTAGAGGACTCTACAGACATACAGGTCAACCAGAAGAAAACTGCAGAGGTTAGCACAGCAGTGTGTAAATGAATACTGGCTTCAGCTTTGTCAGAGCATCCATCAGATATCAGAAACATCAGAAGCAAGTATGATGGCATAAAGAAAGTGCTCAATGATTTCCACGAAGAAGTGATAGTATCAGTGAAGTCTGCCACAGGCAATATTATCCATGACAAAGGCATGCAGATGGAGTCTTTTAATAAGATGGGTAGCTAATTGGATTTAACTACATTATCTAGCGAATGACCTCCCTCAGTATTATGACTTGGTGGGAGGGAAAAGATAAAATATCAACAGATAACTGGGCAAGATTATTGAGAAGAAATAATAAGCAATATGAGCCCCTGTAGACAAGAAGAAGAAAAAAACAAATTTAATCAAACAAATTAATAGTGGTAACTTGAATTCAACCTAAGTTATATCAACTGGATTTAATAGAAGTGTTTAATTTTGATTTATTTCATCATCATAAAGAATGGTGAATGGAGTGTAATGTCCACAACTGATTGCATCACCTTCCTCTTGACTGTGTTCCAACGTTTCCTATTTCCTCGAGTCTTTCTATTCCTTGCCTCAGAATCTCTGAATTATATAATATAACACTTCCCTTTGAAGAATGACTCTTTGACTTGGATTGTTAGTTCAGCTGTCTCTCTCTCTCAGAACTTTGCTAAGATATCCAGTCAATTTCATTGAGTTGGAGCACTGTCCCCTTTAAAGTTTTAACACTCACATACGAGAAATGAAGAATAAAGATCCGAGTGACCCTTCACAAAGACCCCCCACTCCCTGTCTAAATGTGATAAACTCTTAATGTTCAATTTGTTCTACTCTCAGGTTCAATGCTTATTCAAAATTCAACACTTCACAATCAGTATGGTTTTCTTAGCAATAATACTTCTTGTGATACCCATTTGGTCATAATGAAAATGTTGCCAGTTATACATATTGTTGTCAATACTCCCCATGAGTTGATGATCATTATGACATGGAGTTTTACCAAATGACTCAAATGATATCAACTTTGTCATTATTGAAAATGGTGCTAAGCTGATATCTAGTAATATGTACCACAACACCTACTTTGAAAACCTTGCCATTCTTGAAGAGTATCAAAGATGGTTTCAACACTTGCGAGTCCAAAATAAATGAAATGATCCTATCTTGAATTTCTGGACATTCTTATCACCCATTGGAATTGACATTTCTGACAGTGGATCCTTAATTCATCTGATTAACTTCTGACATTTTTCATTACATTGACTTGAAACTTTTCATAATTATTATGGAGATAATGGTAAAGTGCCTCATGCATTATGATTGTGCTTATGAGATGTAATTAAAAATATCAAATCATTTTGCAAGTGACCTTTCCACCCTAGGATCTTCATTGGTATAATGAAATTCATCTTACATTTTTCAGTTGAATGCTTGAATACTTTGTACAGTGGATACAAATATGATGCAGATTTGATTGGTGCAGTATAATATTGCAAAATGTTTTTTTGAAAACATTTTGTCATTCATCCACCAATATAGTCATTACTTTATCTAATTAACACCATCAGTTTTCAGTGCATTATTTTACTAACTTCTTCATGCTATTCACATTGGCTCATTGGTTTTTGCAATTTACTTCATCAGTTTTCAGTGATTTGCTTTAAAAATTTTGCTCAGTATTTGCAACAGTAATGGAAATCTGAATCATATACTGTGAGAATGAAAAGCAATGTGTTGAAAACATTTCATGTTATGAACTTGTTCATTTTTGTTGAGTGTACTTTTGTTTATATAATCAATGGATTCTTTAGTTTTATTCTTAAAGTTTCTTTTTTGATATACTTCCTAAATCCCCAGATAGATTTTTGCCATGAATGGATGGCTTTATTGATATGGGATTTTCATTAAAACAAGTCTGTTAATGTGTCTGGTTTGTCCTAAATGAAAATGCTGCTTATCTTACAAATAGTATAGCATCTTATCGCCTAATTTGAAAATCATATCACTTTGACTCAGAAATATCAGAGATAGATTTAGCAAGCAACGGCTGAAAAAAAAAAATTGTCTTTCTTTGAATTTCTGGAAAAATTTGTTGGCTATTAGAGCATCAGGTCTGTTTGAAAGACTCGTCTTTTTCTTTATGTAATAAGTCTGTAAGTGTTCAATTTTCTATGCATATGAGTGGGCAGAGTTACTTTCTCTCTAGTTGACCTTCCAGATCTGTTTGCAAATTTCTTCTTTGACAAAGTGCAAGCCATTAGAGATAAGCTTGACAACACAATTTCAATTAACTCATCGTCACCATACAGTTGCGATACAGATTTCAGCAGGTACCATTAGCAGCATTTGAACCTGTCTTTATGTATTTAGTACGTACAATCTTGAAGAGTACACCCAAGTCATGTGAATTTGCATTCACTAACTGATGTTATTAATACCTCTCTCATCCAGGGAATTTCCGACATTTTTCAAACTGCCAAAGTAAAGCCTATGTTGAATAAACCAACACTCGATCATAATGATTTAAAGAACTGTGACCACCCAGTTTTTAATCTCCTATTCATAATAACAAATCATAGAAAAAGTTGTTCTAGCCCAACTTGTGTCTCAGTTGACTTTGAACAATCTTTTTAGCAATGTACAGTCTGCACTTGTGTGTTCATTAGTAATTTCAAGACTGCACTATCGTAATTCAATTCTGTCTGGTTTGTCACAATATCTATTCCAGAGACTTCAAAATGTTAAAAACACAGCTGCTCGGATCATCCTTAGAGTACCATGATCAGAGGACACCTCCTCGCTGCTATGTACCCTACACTGGCTATCCATTCGATACAGAATCAAACACAAAATTAGTTCTCTGTGCTATGTTTCACTGACAGACTCCAGTCCAACAAACCTATCTGACCTCACCCATGTGTATGCATCAGCAAGATACTTACGCTCCTCTTCTGACAATTATATACTCATTATTCCCACTATGAAAATGAAGTAATATTTTCAGTGTTCTTTTGCATACCAGGGCCCAGAAACATGGAATGAATTGCCAACTGAACTTAGACACAAAGACAATGATCCCTTTCAATAGTGTTCTAAAAAAACTCACTATTTCGACTGCAAGAGCGAACTTAAAGAATTAATAATGTTTCCTACCGTAAATATTTTCAGCATGTTTTATGTTTTTTAATTTCATGTGGTTTTTTTGTAATCATATCTTTATATGCTTTTTATGTTATAGGTATTTTCTAATGTTGTAAAGTGCTTGGTACTTCTAGAGATTAAGCACTAAACAAAGTCCTCATTATTTGTATTATTATTATTTTTTGGATTATTATTATTATTAATATTATTATTATTATTATTATTATTATTATTATTATTATTATTATTATTATTATTGCAAATTCTGGCAAAGTCCTTTGGATAGTTATTCTTTGTTTCAGATGATTTGTTTGTGAAGAGGACAGGTGTGTACTTATGGGCTAATGAAGTTTGGGGTGCTCTAAGGGGGCTAGAGACATTCAGTCAGCTTGTCTTTAGAGGCACTGATGGGGAGGTTTGTATAAATGATTTCATTCATCTATAATGTGGCAAATTTTGCTAATATTAAACTTTTAAGTGAATAAACCTGTCAGGTCATAGTGTATCACATGAAAATGTTTGAATTGTCAAACCTCTCAGCTTGTGTGTACAAAATTATCAGTTCTTAAAACTGCAGCCATATAAAGGAGTTGTGCTGTGTGTATATTCCAACAGCTGTTAAGTTGTCTGATTCAAAGGAAAATCCTGATTTGGGACAATGTCTAGGGTTTGTTAATGATTCCACCTTTGGGAGAATTATTAGGGTTTTTTAATGATTTCACTTTTAGGAGAATTATTAGGGTTTTTTAATGATTCCACCTTGGGGAGAATTATTAGGGTTTTTTAATGATTACACCTTGGGGAGAATTATTAGGGTTTTTTAATGATTCCACCTTGGGGAGAATTATTAGGGTTTGTTAATGATTCCACCATGGGGAGAATTATTAGGTTTTTTTTAATGATTCCACCTTGGGGAGAATTATTAGTGATTTTTAATGATTCCACCTTGGGGAGAATTATTAGGGTTTTTTAATGATTCCACCTTGGGGAGAATTATTAGGGTTTTTTAATGATTCCACCTTGGGGAGAATTATTAGGGTTTTTTAATGATTCCACCTTGGGGAGAATTATTAGGGTTTTTTAATGATTCCACCTTGGGGAGAATTATTAGGGTTTTTTAATGATTCCACTTTTAGGAGAATTATTAGGGTTTTTTAATGATTCCACCTTGAGGAGAATTATTAGGGTTTGTTAATGATTCCACCATGGGGAGAATTATTAGGGTTTTTTAATGATTCCACCTTGGGGAGAATTATTAGGGTTTTTTAATGATTCCACCTTGGGGAGAATTATTAGGGTTTTTTAATGATTCCACCTTGGGGAGAATTATTAAGGTTTATTAATGATTCCTCCTTTGGTAGAATTATTAAGGTTTATTAATGATTCCACCAAAGTGTGAATATTCAATCAACTAGTTTCATGATGCAGTCTATCCAGTATTATGAACTATTAGGGACTGCATTGGGACATGTTATTTAATCCACCAAATCCTTCAAATATGTTCATAATTATGCATTTTTGGGGATGTTTATTTTCACTGCTATTGGAAAGGGTTAATGCTCTACTTATGTGTAGTCCTGCTATTTGTTTTGAATTGAGTTGAAACTTGAAGTAATACAATTCAGGTAAATATTGTCTTTTCATAAAACATATATTGGCAAATGTTATATACCTCTGAAGTTTCATTTATTGCAACAAAGAGTAGGTTAGTTTAGAAAAGCTTTAATCAGGACAAACATTCAATATAATCTTTAACTGCTAAAAGGACAATAGCAGAGAAAAAGATGAAATTTAAATCTTCAAGTTTTATAAAGACACATCAGTGAAATAAATTTGGACAGCATAAAATGCATTCCATCATTTATGGGATCAGTAAAAGTACAAACACTTTACAAATTCAAATATAAGAATATGAAATTGATTTAATGCAGCGTTAAGACAGGGCACATCATGCTCATTGTATGGTCTGTGGTCTTGTCCACGCACTCATTCAACAAAAGACATGTAGAATAGTTGAGAGTGTTGTATATAAATAATTTATCAGTATGTTTTGTGTTTGGATTCTGGTACCAATCCAGATGTATTTGGCCCATTTGTGACAAGAATTTTAACCAGCTACAGATACAAGTTAGTAGCTAGAAAAAAATGTCAATTTTTCATATGGTTTTCTGTATTTATGACTTGTAATATATTGAAAACACATTTTATGCAGAGATTATGCTATTGTGATAGTAACATGAGTAATAATTATGCTTATACCTCTCATAGAGTAGATGTCTAGTTGGTCCTCAATGAAAATGGTGCTTGACCACCACAGCAGCCATCTTGAAATTCTTGCTATGGCTTCTTCTGAATGGAAAGTAATATTAATGTGGAGTTCTCACCATATGACTTTGTATGATGTCTAGATGGTCCTAAATGAAAATCATGCTGCCAGGATATCCATTGTGCCCACCATGGCAGCCATTTTGAAAATGTTGTCACTACACACCTGCTAGATGGAAAGTCATATCATTTTTGGGTTTTTCAGAGAAGACATATTAAGATTTCTAGCTGGTATTAAAATAAATAGTTCTATCTCGAATTCCTGAAAATTCTTTTATTTACTCTTGTTATATAACATGGATTACCAGTGGGAAGAATTAGGGGAGTAACTTTTAAATTGCAAAATACAATTTTTGTATCGGATGGTCTGTTGTACAACTGGTTATTTGTCCATTAGAACAGGTTTGTTATCCCTACTATTGTACTTGGAGGACCGTATGGGATGATCTGTTGTATATCTGGTCATTTGTCCATTAGCACAGGTTTACTATCCCTCCTATTGTACTTGGAGGACTGTATGGCATGGTCTGTTGTATATCTGGTCATTTGTCCATTAGCACAGGTTTGCTATCCCTTCTATTATACTGGGAGGAATGTTATGAAACATTACATACACATTTATCCCATGGCCTACTTTGAAAATTAAGACATCATTGATTAATGACATTAATTTTTATTGCAGCTGTACATAAAAGATGTAGTGATCAATGATTATCCCAGGTTCCCTCACCGAGGTGTTCACATAGATTCTGCTCGACATTTTATCTTCAAAGAAGTCATTTTTGATGTCTTGGTAAGTTATATTTATTGATGATGTTGGAAATACTGTGGTGAACAGTTTATACTCGTATGATTCTTTTCATTATTTTAATGGTAATAAAATTTTGAAACATACATACATATTGTCCTGAGAGAAAAAATAGTTTCAACAACCAATGCAAGTGTCAACATTCATGTACATGTATGTATATGTTAAACCAGCCAGTGAGTCATTTTTTGCTATCATAGATGTGACATTGTACTAACAATCCAAGAAATGATCATCCTCATTTCCAGATCAAAGTGGGCATTATGCACCATAGCAAGGTGTTATCATATCATCATTACATTTTTTTTCAATAGTACTAACATGTCAGTAAATCCTACATTAACAAAGCAATGTGTGTTGAAACATCACACCATGCATGATAAATCATTGTCAATTTATTTCTCCCTGTGTTTTTGTTAAAACTCAGAAGTCATATTTGGATCAGAGTGTGTAAGTATTTTGACTACTATAATATTTTTCATTTGTAGATTTGTGTCTAAAGAGACATTTCTTTTACTGGCGAATTTTCTGTCATTTTAAAAATAGTCACAATTCAGAATGAGCACAGGAGATTCGCTTCAAGTTGTATTAAGTTAGTTAAAATAAGTATGGAATTAATGGTAAATTGTTGTGTTATTTTAAAAAGTACAACACAAACATTTATTTTCATTCTTTATTTACATTGAACCAGCAACCCATGATTCTAAAGTATCCATCATGAATGAGGTATAATTATCATGCCTTTCATGCCTGGCATCTTTGTTAGGCCATTCTTTTTTAATGATTATCACACTGTTGTTACCCAGCACCATTGTTGCAAAAGCTTTGTTATTTAAATTACTGTCATTTTTTTTCTTTTTCTTCTTCAGTGCATCGGTGATAAAACTTGTATAAATGAGTTAATTTTCCCAGGGAGACCACACAAATCAAATAACATAACCAATTAAACAATGTCTTTTAGGAACATTATAAGAAAGCCTTTTCTAGTACTTAGTAATGAGATTTTAATTAGGGAAATATAAACCAAACAATCAAAAAGAAATGAAAACAGATCAAAGAATGTTATTAACAATCTTTACTCTGTTCGCATAAACACACACACACAATTGGTTCCTTGCTTCTATGTTAGGTTCATCAAAGTTATAACAGGGCTTGGTCTGAATCATTTCTTTCTGCTACGTACAAATCACTTTCCTTACATTTTTTCTTCAGGTTATATACATGAGGAAATTTTTGTGTGCATTTTTTACACTCAGAATTAATAAAGACATGTATGTAACAAAATTTCATAATGTTATGTAGTACTGATTTGAGAGATAATATAAGTGTGGTTTTACTTTCTTTTTCTACAATTTGTATGAAGTTTGGTTTAAAGAATTTTTTTGGACTGGTCTCTAAAGATTTGGTATAATATTATTGGGCTAAATTTAGTTATTTCTGGTGCTATGGTATAGGTTTTAGAAGAAAAGATACATTTGTGTATGATTTTTCTAAATTCTCACCATAAATTTAATAACAGTATATCTATGATAAAGGAGTACTTGAATCACTTATCAATTTAGAGGAAGGGGTTTTGGGTAAATATGGTATTATCAGCAGCTACTCAAAATGCAATGGTGTCAAGATACAGTGCTAGCTGAGCAATTGAAACAAAGAAGTCAATATGACAGATTATGTGTTTGTAAAGCTAATTAAAATCAATTATAATAAGTTTGACTTAATACTTAAACATTTATATTAGTGACCAATTGTAGTGAAATTTGAATCTCTTTTAGTAGGTATAAAGTGCTTAAAATAGAGTTGGTTAGTTATTTTTTAATTTGAAATTAATTTGCTCATAAGGATAAATTTGCAAGTAATTTCTTACTTAATATAATATTTTGGAAATTCTACATGTCCATGATTATTATCAGTGTTTTCACATTTATGTTTACTGAATAATACAACCATATATAAATTCTGGTACTATTTATACTCAACTACAAGATGCTAACATTATAGACCTTTATCTGTGATTGCATAATGTGCAGTCAGATCAGGGTGTATTTTGTTTGTTCTGCTTATTAATCTTAATATGCATTGGCTGGTCTGGATATATGCAGTTTGCAAATAGATTTGACATATACTTGTATATAAATGGTAATTATATCTAGTATATTCCTAACCGGAGAAGAATCAATTTCCTCTGAAAACTTGTTCTTTTGTGAAGTTTATACTTTCTTTCCTACATAAAATAAAGGAGGCATTTATGGACACAGCATGTACCCCCTTTTAAAGTCCATGTCAGTAATACTTGAAATGATCATATTACTGAAATGTCATCGAAAGTAGAGTACAGCCAGTGGATGAGCAGGATATTTCCATCCTGTAGTAGTTATCAACAGAGAGCAAATGGCAGAAACAAGCCATATTTTGCTATCTAATGGTTCCTGTTTCAGTACATGTCTCAGAATCAGGACTGTCTCAGTTTGTCCTTAGGAAAGGCACTTGATTTCTTTGGCAAGATAAATATATGTGCTGTAAGAACTATAAGGATGAACCAACAAGTAGAGTTTCTTTATAGAATCCTGATGATTCAAGTGGAGATATTGTGATACCCTGTGCTGGTCCATCTGTCTGCATATTGTGTTTATCCTTTTCAACATCTTGTAAACTGCTGTATCAAAATTGAGGAATCTTTGTCATCATTTTCCCCTTCTGGTAACCATCTTGTATATACATCAAACAAGTTATTGAAATTTCAGAAGCAGCAAAGACAGTGTTTTCTAAAATTTATTATGATGGTGATAAGTGTATGAAATTTTAAAAAAAATTGACATTAATAATGATGCCATCATTTGTGTATTTTTTTTAAAAATGTGGCTTTATGATTTAGTTCAATATGGTGATGAAAATGTTTGTGAACATTAACTTTCATATAGCAGTCTGATTATATGTTGCTTTTTTGTCTGGTTTTCTTGTACTCTAGACTATTAAATACCGTATTTTCGCGCATATAAGACGCACCCAATTATAAGACGCACCCGTATATAAGACGCGGGTTTTGCCGATTTGTGTACAAATATTTTACATAAGACGCACCCATATATAAGACGCGGGTTTTGTCGATTTGTGTTTTAAAAAAAAATTACATAAGACGCACGCGGCCTGCTATCTGCCGCACTGAGCAATTTATATCCAGTGGTTTCCTTTCCTTTATCATAAATGAAAATTTGTCCAATGTTTCATCACCCGTCGGATGTAAACAAGGCCTCATTACCATTTTTAGCTTAGATCAAATAATTGTCTGAGGCAGGACCGCAACGATTATTGTTTATTCTTATCTGCCGCAGGGCCAATAGCGGATGGGTTGAGTACCTGGTATCTAGATTCTAGAACAATAAACGCCAGATGTAAAGGCGGCTTCATTGATCTGCTAGGAGGCCAAGTCTTCAGCAAGTGGGATTAGTACTGTACATAGACCAATAAATGCCTGATGTATGCGGTTAGCATATATAAACGTGGGAATGGTCTCTTGTTACCGGTATATATAAATGAGAGATCAATTTGCATTTTTTAAATTTATAAAATCTGATTTTTGATGCAATGGCTGCCCATAAGGAGACAACTGTGCAGAATAACATCAACAGTGCTGGAGCCCACATAGCCGTTATCCCAGGTGGCCTGACGTGCAAGCTACAGCCCTTGGATGTTGCCGTCAATCACCCGTTTAAGACTTTTGTTCGTGAGGAATGGGATCGTTGGATGACTAGCGGTAAACACACATTCACGCCAGCTGGTCGATAACGTCATGCAACGTACGTAGAGGCATGTAATTGGGTTCTTCGGGCATGGGAGATAGTGAAAATTACGTCAATCATCAATGGCTTCAGAAAGTGTAGGATAATTCTCGAATCGGCTAGCTATATCAGTTCTTCGGACGACGACTCAGCTGCATCCGATACCACTGACGCCAATGAGGATCGATTAGCATCAGTTATGGAGTTATTCCGTGGCGACGACAGTGAATTTGATTCAAGTTTCAGTGGATTTAAAGCCGAAAGTGACGACGATGAAAATGAAGACGAATAGAACAGTTCGGTATATTAATTTTTGATCAAGTCACACACTATTTAGAAACAGTTTATTATATTGTGTTTAATAAAAAAAAAATTAAATATATGGTATAACTGATTTTCATATTTAAGTCCAATATTGAATAAATTCTTGTTTTGTTTTCAAACTATTTAGTCTTGTCTTGTTTTCGAACGCACCCACCAAACGTACTAAAAATTTACCGGTATCTTTGAACCCAACCGGATGTATAGGTAATATAGCCGCCGTAGTTTTTGCTGTGATAATTAATAGCAATAAACAAAACTATTTAAACATACTATATTATATAAATTTAAAACATTTACTCCGACTAAACGTAGATCTGCAATAACTACGGTATACAAAACATTGAAACGACAGGATTTTAAATTTGAAGTGGTCTGCATTGGATTGGTACACGTGGTAATTACTGAACACTTACCCAGTTGTTTTTACAACTAGGAATGAAAATCGTGAAACGTAAATATCGACCGCAAAAATCGTCCTTCAGTATCACACACTGTACCGTTCGTTCGTGTTAAAAAAAATACTTACCGTATTTTCGCGCATATACCCGTATATAAGACGCGGGTTTTGACAATTTGTGTAAAAATATTTTACATAAGACGCACCCATATATAAGACGCATCATGGGTGCGTGGTGTGTAAAATGTTGTATAAGACGCGTCTTATATACGCAAAAATACGGTATCCAACCTAATCGTTTGATAGATAAGAACAATACTACTTTCCATTTATGTAAAGATCATTCCAAACAAAGCAAAAAGCATTCTTACTCAGTTTCTTACTGTTTTCTTCTTAGTGAAGGGGTGGGTGGTGTGGTTTCATCCTCATCAAGAAGCTTATGTTTATGTCCAGGTAACACACCACATAGTCAGGTGTCCAGCAACACTGAGTATGTCCAAAATGTCTATAACGCAGAATCACTAACTCATTTTAAATTCCAGTGTATGCCACAACATATAAAAAATTTAACACTGTAAAGAAAATGGTCATAGCTTTTACTTAACTTGGCTTTTAACACTGTACATGAATCTGTTGATGAACTGTTAGTTTCCAGCTACTTTCTATCCAGTTATCAACTTCCTGTATGTGTGTAACGGGGTCATTCGGTATCAAGTGTTACTGGTACAATATTGCACAAGCCCACTGGTCAGAGGTATTGCGCAACTTGGAAAAACAACACCCGAAACCGTCTCCCGCTAATACTCATTATCTAAGGAATGACCTCCACGGTGTGATTTGCCTGGTTATAGAATGGATATGGTAATCTGAGGCAATATCTTGAACAAAGACAACACACGAGTCCCCGTAAAGATAAATAAAGAATTTAATCAAAAGAATCAAGAGAAGAAAAGACACAGTAAATTACAATTTTCTTTCCTTTTGAATGCTCTTAGTTTAGAAGCACTCTAAACCCGAAGTTTAAACAATTGATACATTAACTAAATTTCAAACACTAATAAAATAGACAAATTTAGCCATTTTTGTCTGATAGCAAATTTCATCACAAAATCGAGTGTTCATTAACATTTGACCACTTGGTAAATTCTCATGACCTGCTCGTCGACTGTTTTCCTGCTTGCGTCTCAACTTTAACTTGCCCTCTGGATGAACGTGGGATTCTCACAACTCTGACTTCTAAATTCTTTTTCCTCCTTTGGATCTCGACCTCCTCGCTATTTCTCTCTCTCCAAACAAACTATTTTCCTTTGAAAAGAAAAGGGTAAAACGCCCCAAGTATCTCGTTATGCTTTAAGAGTTGAGATTGTCTGTCCGTCTTTCTGGTTCGAACAATCAGATCTTACTATCAGTGATAACCTTTATACGGCTAGCAAATACTACACAAGTCTTCAGATCAATACAGCTATACCGCTAATTATCAACATCAGAATTTGGGGAAGTCGCATATATTCCCGTAAATCATTACGTAAAGTGAGGCAGTAAATCATAGCACACAATCAATATTCTCTAATATGATAAATTCAAAATTAATGTAGCACTTTCCAATCATAAATGTACACAACGGGTTTTCTACAACACCCATTAACCTACCTATGTATATAAGGTGAAAATTCTAATTCAGAATTCAAAAGGACATTACTAAATCAATGTAATAACCGAACTATTCATACAATTATCAACACCTCATGCATCTGTAACGAAGAAACATCATATCAAAGTACATTATGATAAATGTGAATTTGAGTTAAATACCTTGTGTTTTTGGCGTCTTACAATCATTCCTAAATTCAATTTTCCCTGGAACCACGATTTTACAGACGTCTTTCCCTAAGATACTGCCCGGAGTCTCTACTATGTATTTTTACTTCTGTTCTCTCTCTCTCTGAGGACTTCAAGACTGACTAAAATTCATTAGTTCAGAGTGTATATTCCCCACAAGATTCAGGATCGACCCACCCCTCATTCCACATTTGACCAATCGGAATAAATGCTATTCCTACAGACATTTGGAAAACTGCATATCAATGTGCCAAAAATGCCACCTGGGGTTGTATTTAACACCCTGTCATTTCTCTCAAATCACTTTTGACAGTTTTTCGTGTGAATTTCGCCTTTCTAGCCTGTCATACAACTAGTTCGTTTTTTGCTATAACCATACTAACAGTGTGACCCGAGTTAGAAAAACATTTCTCCGTGCAAACTCTACCACAAGATAACAGTTAATTGTTGGCTAGACTAAGAATTAATTAATGGATTTTACTGACGAAAAATTTGGCACTTTACAATGTGAAAGTAATGTGATTGATACTGTAACTACTCAACTGGGTCAAGGGTGCATCTCAAAAAACATAAGCTACTGTCACTCTGTTAACATCCAAAAAGGACAGTGTGTAATGTAATTTTCACTTTATCGAAGAAGACACATTAATTTTCGGGGTGGGTGGGGGATTAGGTTAATGACTTTGCCTGGTAAGTTGACCAATTACATGCTTGTAATTAAAAAGTGCTATAGGTGCCACATATTTGTGTAGGACCCTGTACAAAATATAGTCAATAATTTAGTAAAAGTGCTCAGAAGATGAAACAAAAACATAAAATAATTATTGAAAATCAGATATACTTCAGTTGATGAATTTGTGGTTTTATGGGTTTGTTGTAATTTTTTCAGTACATAATTGGTTTTTACATCATGGCGAGTATATTCGGTCAAGGAAGAACCCGGGTAAGCTCCCAGGAAGAATCACTATCCAAAGGAAGCTTTCTCAGATACCCATATTAGTTAGCCAAGTCAAGACTTGAACCCATGCAAACCAAGGTGAGATGTCAAAGAAATGTAAAGGCTTGCACTTTTGAGTTCTCTGCCTCCTGGGGGCCCATTTAGGTAGAGAAAAGGTCAAATAATTCAGGGTATTAATACCACTTTCAGGGACCCCAGACATTGGAGCCAAGGTTGACTTCCGTCTTGCAGAATGGTTATCCCAATGTTCAGGTTTTATTTAGCTTGACAGCAGTTATGAAGAAGAAATGGTCTTATCTTGAATTCCTGCAAATTCATTTTGGATAGCAAAGCCCTTGGAATGAATCTTGTTTGCATACTACTATTGTGATTGTGCCATGGGAATGGTAAAAGAATTGCAACATTGAAAACAGGTGCTCACTTGCTGAAAAAAAAGGTTTTGTTGTTCGGGTCTTTATTCCTTAAAGCCGTAGTCAATATTCCTGAGATAAGACAACACTTTTTCATGTACAAATATTTGTTCTCCTGTTCTGTACTTGAACATTATTCATGGAACTTAAATTTTATGCATTATGTCTTTACAATTTTAAGCATTATGTCTCCATTTATGAAGCTGATCCAAATAGTAACAGTGTAGAGCCACGTCTACTATCACATGATGTGCCAGCATTTCAGGGTCTATATTGTTTTGGTCTTAATCTTCTGGAAAATGAACAGCATAGAGTTGAATCCATTGTCATGTTATGTTATGAAGTTCAGTCTATACAATGTTTGGTCTAAATGATATGGAGGAGAATAAACATAAACCAAGATTTGATGCCATATAATGTGCTAGCAGATCAGGGTCTACAGAGTCTGGTCTAAATGAGGTTGGGAATGAACAGAGTCAGATCTGTGGTTTATGTGTCTGCAGATCAGGGTCTACAGTATTTGGTCAAAATCAAGTTGAGATTGATCAGTGTCTCATAATGTGCCATCAGTTCAGGGTCTTTGATATCTAGTCAAAATTATATGGAATATAAACATCATAGAGCCAGTTCTTTTGTCAGAGTAGCAAACATAGTACCATTCATGTCAGTGATCATTGGTATGTACATTTCACACAGTAACAAATGCTTCAGACTTTGGCGGTTTTCCAAAACTTGTCCCTTGAGCTAAGAGATCATTACCAGTTATGTGCTTAGGCTCGAATAAACAGTAACATAGAAAGATTAAAAATAACAAGCTTGTAAAAACTTGTATTGTAATTGTTTTTCTTTCTCCCTTTCCTGTCTCTCTCTCTCTTTGTCATATTGTAATTCTCTCTCTCTCTCTCTCTCTCTCTCTCTCTCTCTCTCTCTCTCTCTCTCTCTCTCTCTCTCTCTCTCTCTCTCATATATTGTAATTGTCTTTCTTTCTCCCTTTCTTGAAATAAATTCCAGCTTCTTCAACTCTAATTCCATCTTGAATTTTAATTCTAATTTCTTTATTTTAATGTCAGAGTCTGATGCAGACTTGCTGACCGAAATCAAAGCACTTTTTTCCAAAACATTCTTTTCTACTAAATATTGGACCAAAATCTTTTTGATATCTCGTTTCGTTAAAGAAGCCTTGACTTCAGAAAGGTCATATTTTTTGGCAAGTTGAATCAACTCATCTTTTTTGAAAAGATCTAATTGATCCTGAGTAGGATTAGAAAGAAATATTTCTACTTTAGATGTCATTTTAATACAAGCCTGTCAGTCTCACTAAAGATTTAAAAACATTTCAAAAACTAGGGGAATTCAAATTTAAAGCAAACGTTTTCTGAGAAAACTTCTAGTCAAATTCCAATTGATCCCAATCCCGGACGAGCCCCCAATTTCTATGTTACGTGCTTAGGTTCGAATAAACAGTAACATAGAGTGAAAATAACAAACTTGTAAAAACTTAATAAACAATTTATTGAGCACAAATATTTTCCAGAAAAGAAAAAAAACTTATGGTTTTAAGAATCAATTCCAAATTTAATCAAAAAAAAATTCAAAATATAATCCACTAGTGAAATTGCAAAAGTCCTGGTAATAAAATGTCCAAATAATTCCCAGTTCGAATCTTGGTGAAGCATCCAAGATGGAAGACGATGTCATGTGATGAAGTCAGTTATGGTCTTATGAAATTCAATGAGCACATTATTTTCCAGATAAATAACAAAATAAATCCTCTTTTTCCAAACGAATTGAAATAATTTCCAATACAAGGTAATTTAAAATAACTCAAAACAACACACAACTTAGTATTCTAACAGCCCAACTTCTACTAAATAGTTCGCTCCAAAACATAATTTATATACCTGTTTTTACGTAAACAAGGAAGGGGTCACATGATCTTCTAGAATCTTTAGAACAAATTTACATTCAAAAAATCTCGTGCACACTGTATGACCCAACTAAAAATAGAAAGATGTTTATAACAAAGCTCCATAATGTCCTTGGAATCAACCAATCATTTTAAAATCTTCTTTACAACTATGAAGCCAGGTCAGAAATGAGGTCAACACCTGGTGTTTATTCTTAGAGTACAGGTCATCCCACTTTCTAAAAAAAATATCTCCCAATGAATGAATCTTAAACTTAAAATGTCAAATTTAAATCTGACAAACAAACAATTAAAATAAAAAAATAAATAACTTAAATCAAATATACATAACACAGTTTCTGTCTGTTCTAATCAAGCGTGTCATTTTAATATGGTTCTTCTAAACCAGATATCTTGCTTGAATTCTACTGGCAACCTTTTACATGTTCAGATAGACAGCTGACCATGTCATGTCAAATGTACATGTTATATCCCATAATTATCATCAGAGTTGGAGTTCTGTCTGCAGTCATATAGAAATGTATTTTGATTATATACATAACATATAGAAAATTACTGGTGAATTTTTTTAATATTATTCTTATCTTTACACAGTCATGTGACAAATACATCCTTATATTTTCACACTGGAAAACACAGTCTTGTCAATCATATCATGTGACACTTGATTGTGTGTGCGGACAGAAGGCATACCTGCTACAAGAAAAGTGAACACTTTCTGAACTTAAAAAAATAAATGGAAACTGCTGTCCCTTTCAGACATGGAAATTTTTTCTATGGCATGTGAATTATTTTTTCTTTTTCCCTTGCCACATTGACAACAGTTATAAATCAGCTGTGATGCATTTCAGAATTGGACTTGTTTTGAGGTCAGATATCAGAACATAATGTCCAAAATATAATTGTCTGCAAGAAATAAAGTTGCAGATATTTATATATGATAAGATAATGAAAGAAAGGCAAATTTTCATAAAGGAGGTTGGGGGTGTACTGAGGAGAAATTTTAGTCTTCAGAGTTATTATTCTGGAGCAGTTTTATATATGATATTGTCTTAGTACTGGATATATTTCATGTTGTACAAAATAAAATAATTGTAACTCCTGGCCCCGTCATCATTAAAATATGTTTCTTTGTTCTACACAATGAAATATGTCTGATGGTAACGCTCTTTTATCTTTGAAATCTAATGAAGCCAAATGTATTAAATTCTACCAAATATTTTCCTGCAGAAAAATATAAGGCAATTAGGGCTTTGGGACAGACATAAAATGAATGCATGTTTGGTGCCTGAAAGTAAAGTAAAGTAACAGTCATAAAAGGTTCTGTCAGACCAAGGCAATGGAAGTTAGGTGTCATGCCCAAGGACAGACTATAGCAGCAAACCTTGCTGGGCCTGAAGTAGATTTCATTCAGCACCTTTCTGGTTGCAAGCCTGGAATGTTAACCACTGATTCATGATAGGCTACTGCATTTGTATTGGAAAATATAAACAAGTTGTTTTCGAAGGATACTGCAAAGTTCCCATATACATTGTCGGATTAATTAAACTTCACAATGTAGAAGACATTCACATGATCATTGGAAATTAAGTACAAGAGAATTATTTTTCCACACCTTGCTGAAGGTCACATTTTTGGCTCACGAAATGTCCCTGCCTGTCATCTGTTCATCATAAGTCATTATATCAACATTTGCTGAGCCAAATTGGATTGAATTTAGCAGAAACATTCCCTCAGACATCCTCAAGCTATCAGAAATGTATCCAATGTAGCATCGTTAGCAACAGCGTGTCTTCAATATCAGTTAACTGCAAAACCTAGATAATCCCTGCACACGTAGAATTTCCGCTCGATTATGCCTCACTGCAATCCCTGTTTTCCAAAGTGTACGTCTCAGTTTACGTAACCTCAAGATGTTCCAAAAAGCTTTTTTCTCCCTTTAAAATAAATTAAACAACCCTAAGTCTCTCGTTACATTTGATGCAGTTGAGAATTCTCATTACTCCTGGTTCGAAAATCAGATATTTCTATCAGTGGTAAACAGATTATACAATTATAACTCAACTACACATGTCCTCAAATGACCGTAGTTAAACGAATTGCTAATTCATTACACCTTGACCTTATGCATTAACACACTATACATCGAGGCTTTGAATTCTGGCCCCACCTTAATTTACACAGCAAATAAATTGAATAGACTGTCGCTAAATCATCTATGAAATCGAAATTCGGTGAATTCACATGTATTTTCATAAATCATTACTGGTAACTAATGTAAGGCATTAAATTCTTAGAACCTAATCATTATGCAAATAAGATGATAAATTCAAGAATTAATGTAACACTTCCTACTCATAACTCAGCATAGTGTTTTATGACATAAATTAACACTACGTCATTCTTAACTAAGAATTAAGGTAAGACTTCCAATTCATAATTCAAAAGCACATTACATGTATTATACAAATTTATCAAATGAAATCATGCAAGACCTGTAAACTAAAGCAAATATTATATAAATTGCATCAACAAATTACATGGAATTGTGACACTATACCTTTGTTTTTGGTGTCACTCAACCCTTTGTTTGGTGGTTTTGGACCATGCTTCCTTTGCAAATGTATTTCTCTCAAATAACATCCGGAGTCTTAGCGAATTCTATCTCTTGCCATTTTCCAAGAAAAATTCAGACTAATTTCTGATTTTGATCAGGCGATATTAAATCCTGACTGCTGAATAAAGAAAGGTTCTAATTAGTAACAACAGTCCCACTCTAAATGAATACATCACTATACTGGACAGAACATCCTTTGACACGGGCTTGTCTCAATAAATCTAACTACCGGTAATGGTTCTCTGGCCTCACCTAATGGATTATTAATAGATCGCCAAAAATTTGCCCCCCCCCCCCTGCCGGTCATAACAACCTCAATCAAAATTATGGCTGTGGGAGCTTCCATCATTAGTAACAATATGGCTTCAGAGTGTGTAACAGATAACTGACTTCTCTAGAGAGGCTGAATCAACTAGTTGAATAAAACTTGACAAAAATGTACTTTTGTACCTCTTGTCAAATTTATATCAAGGGTGACTCCCATAGCAGTGATGTTGTAGCCACCAGGTGAAAATCCTGTTTTCAGATTTTATAATGACTGAGCTAGTTTAGTTAAAACATAAGTTGTCCTTATTGCAATATCCTTCATCTAAATTTTGTCTGAAGTGGTTTCCTTCTTTCATAGCAAGCAGGTGAAACAGTTATACACCAGTCTCTCAAAAATTTGTACATGGATAACTAGTGAACCCACTTAGGACACCGAGTCAGATCATAGAGCCCATTTTTAAAACTATGAAATACAAAATAAGTTGACCCATGATTGTTGAATGTGAAGAAAAAGTTGGTAAGTGAAACCTTGATATATTACTTGTTTTATCAACAGTATCAGTGATTAGTACCCAGAAAACTGAATCAACATAAGAAATTCTCAACTTTTAATAAGAAGCCATATATTTTGCTTAAATTTCTTTCCAAACAGCATTCTCAGTACACAGTAAGTAATAATATTCAATGAAATTTACATCAATGAAAATGCTTCTAATACCATCTTGTGGCATCGCTTTAAGAAATAAATTCCAATTAAATAAGTTTCTTAAGCGAAATTTGTGCTTAGTTATGTCTTTCATTTTGTTTTCTGTGTAATCATTATAAGCATAATCCCCATCATGTCCTCTTGTATTCAGACAAGAAAAACATCAATCTACTACTGCAACTATGTCTGAGAGCATTTCTATGAAAACCTAATTAAGTGCCAACCTTGTTTTGATCTCCAACTTGCAGTATTATTTGTTATTTTGTTATGCTCATTTAAAATCAGACTTGCTTTGTATTTTTGTGTTAATGATATTTTTCTAACAATCAGTTTAAGTGAGTGGAATAAAATAAAAGTTAAAATGCATGAAAATCCTACCTGCACTCATGGTTGTGTTCTGTGAACTTATTTCATTTGTTCAGGTCAAAACTATTATAAATAATAATAAAACAACAAAGTAACGATTTAAGTGTAACCTGAAGAAGAAAAGACTCAGTTTGATTTATCATTTGTTTCTTGATTTTGTAATTGCTAAACTACCACTTAAATATGAGCTGTCCAGTCAATGTGCAAACAGTACAGGTACAATCAGGTATGTGAATGGCCTGTCCTGGAGCTTTGCAAAAAAAATAACGCTGATAAATTAGAATGGTTATTTGCATTCCTTTGTCTTGTAAATCAGACTTAAGTAGAAGATACAGTTGATTTTTCACTATCAAGTACAAAGTGAGCTGTGTTGACCTTTTTTATGGGATACAAACTACCTATATCAAAGCACTCTAATATAGATCATACTAACAATATGCAATGTGTTAAATGTATAAAACCATTTGAAATACATATGACTGTCAGGTCTTGATTTTTTTTATTGCAACAGCATCATTGAATTAAAGGTAATCAGGACAACAGTTTTAAGAATCCTGAAAATTCCAAAATTGTTTTTAACCAAAACATTTTCATGCATTTGCATGAATTTCAGATTTATTTAAAATTTTAAAATTCTTGGGCAAGCGATTACATATCACACTAATAGCCAGCACTAAATCGCCAGCGGATCTGGGTCTGTACAGTTTGCAGTTGGACTTGATTTATAAGCAAGGACATACAGAATGGCTGTGCACCGTCGCTGATTTATATGCTACTACACTGTGTAGGTGTTAAGATGGAGTCAGGCCCAAGTTACATGTACAGTAAAGTGTAAGACTTTATTGGAGTTGCCTAACCATCTCATTTGAAACCATTAGAAAAATTGTGTGTAGATTTTAGTATAATTTACACCAGATAAATTGATTGAACAGTGTCATTTTCTCCCAGGCTGTGGAAGTAAACAGATCTTTGAATAGGCACCTGATGCATTATGGGCATCACTCCTAAAACATGTCTAACTGCCTGACAGGTCTACAGGGCTGTAACAATCATATCTCTTCTGTATCTATGGAGGGGCATTCAGCATCATTTAATTCTTGAAGAATTACATTCCTCGTTGAAATTTTGAAGGACTGCATGGATTGCAGTCAGATTTGGTATGATGTAAAGTGAGTTTTAAGAGCACTCTTAAAAGGGACCACTGTCTCTTTGTGTCTAATTTCAATTGGGCAATTTGTTCCACATTGCCAGGCCCTGGTATGCAAAAGAACATCTGCTCAAGCATCCCCACGCAGCTGAATTGTCAATCCAACGTTAAATATTGCTCAATTCAACGTTAAATTTTGCTCGTCTCCATAATGCTTGGGCAATGCAGCAAGCACTGTGCGCACGTCTACCATTAGCTTAGAGGGAACGTTGGTGGTGAGGTGTGCTCTGATTGATTTACTCTATAAAGATGATCTGAGTAGCTGACTTTTTAACTTTTTGAAGTTTCTGGAGTAGATATTGTGATGAACCAGACAGAATTTAGTTAAAATACTCCAGTCTTGAAAGTACTAATGAACACACAAGTGTTTTATTGGCATCAACTGAAAGATATTTGCAAATGGAACAGAGGAAGAAACATTTAATCATTCCATTAGTAATTATCAGAGTCACTCATTTCAGTGTACTTGTTATCAGAACATCGTAAACTGTACAGTATTATTTATTAAATTTAGTTATGATCTAACGGGGGGTTGGGGGAGGGGTAGTAAATTTCAGCACAAGTAAAAACCATTGATAATGGGACTCAGAAATGTTCAAATCACAGATCTCATGCTTTTGCTCAAAACTGAATTCTTCAAAGTCATTATTTTGTGAAGGAAAAAGCCTTCTAACTATTCAGAAGTCTTGTGATGAAAAGAAGCTGGAGTTGCACATTTAATCATTATCATTAACAACTTTGTCAATGTTTATTCTTAAATTTCAGTGTAAATTCCAAGTCTTGGTTAAGTTTTATGAATTCATGTCCTGACATCATATGGTGACAATTATGCTGACATGGTATGCATCATATGGTGACATGCTTACATGTCCTGAACTTATTCAGGGCAATATGCTGATGCGTGTTGTTTTTTTAATACAACTTTACAAGTGGTTTTAAAGATAAGATATTATTAGTAAAATGAACAACTCAGGTCACTTCCAATTCAATTTTTATCTTGGCAAGTGTATCAGGTGCACCTATTATCTATCATAGTCTGAATCACAAATCAAGACTTGCTGCATGAAAAGTACTAAAGCTATCAGTATGAATTCCACCAACAATGGTAGCCAGTGCATATGATGCATTGTCATGCTTTAAAAAGCATGCAGCACAACATGACAAGGAAATTGAATAACTAAAAATGTGTCCATACAATACAGATGCCCCCACTAATACAATGGCAATGCTCTTTTTAAAATTTGTTTTCATGCCACTTTGCACAAATTGTTGGTTATATCAGGGTGAGGAACTGGAACTTTCTTAGGGCACACCTAGGCATCCAACCCAAGCTGACCTTGGCTGGTATGTTGTAGGGTTTAACGCCATTTTTCAGCACATGATAGGCTATACATGGCGGCCAGTATTATTGGTGGAGGAAGGACCCGGGAAAACCCCCTGAAAGAACCACCGACCCACAAGAAGCTACTGGCAAGCTTTCTCACATAACTACATTAGCTGAATCTTTGACTCGAACTCACACAGACAGAAGTGAGATGGCAGTGATCCGTAATGGAGAGGACTTCAGACCACTTGGTATATATTAGGTTAGTTTGGGGAAAATTCCACGATTGAAGCATAACACTTTCTGTGTTTTAGTTGCACACTTTTCTCTATAAGATGCTATATCCCGGGTGTAAATTTACAATTTTTATCATGTCAGTTTGTATGGACATCTTATTTTGGCAGATGAAGACATCAGTTGTGGTGGCTATTTATGAATACATCCCATTACATCGACTTCCAAGCAATTTTCCATTAGCCTAATGCTTATTGGTGTTAAAAACATTGTTTTCCATTGGTTATTTTGCATGCACATGAGCAGAAGGGGAAAAGTTGGAGTTCTTTTTTTCTGTTTTTCTGTTGCTTAACAGACTTTTCATTTTCATATGGAGACTACTCTTTGTTCCAAATGTTCACCTTATCCTACTTTTTGCACAGGTTCACCAGTCTGTGTGCAGTTCAGACTTGTCTGCCTTATATCCGAGGCCCAAAAGTATAATACCGGGACACAAAATCAGATTTCAACCACTGGCAAAGCTTTGGTGGGGAAAAAACGGGTCCAAAATATTCGGTTTTTACTTCTGTATTTTGTCTGTGCAACTAAAACTTCCAGAATATTTGGTATCATTGTAGAGCTAAATCTGTCTACCTTTCTATAATACCACCCAATTTAGTGTATCATACATGACCTTGATGCTACAGAGTTTGGAAGTAGGCTCCTACTTCCTGCCCCATAAATGCAGTGCCAGTGGTTAATGTGAATCACCTGCCTGGACAGTCAGTTTTTGTATAAATCTTTGTTGATGAACCACCTGTTTTAAGAGGTCATGGTTGTAACTTCTGAGAATTGCATGTACAAGACAGGTTACACTGTACTTTATGAGAAAGATACAAGTCAGCCGATTTTGATTGGAAGATTATCCTTTAATAACCTTCTACACATAAATGAGTACTTTCCCCGAAAATAAACTGGATGTTGTTCCCATGTATTTATGTTTTTATTTTCTTGGTGAGCATTGACATTCATGTATGGGGTCACAGGTTAATGTTTTATGTGCCAGGTTTCTTTGTATTTTTAAGAACTAGACAGCTACTGCGTGTACTCTATTAAAAGTCTGATCCAGTACAGACCCAGATCTGATAATGAATGATGTACAAGCATATCTGGATCTGTGTAGATCTAATCAGTAGAACCAGCAACATAAACCCGTATCTGCCACTGTATGATGTGTTGGCAAGTCAGGGTATATGTTGCATGCTGATGTACATGAATATGTAAGGTAACACTGTTAAAGGGTTATAATGTTGGAAGGACTTGGCTTTTTTAAATAGGCACTTTTAAATTAAAGGTGTCTTTGATAACAGGAAGGATATTGTGATGCAGAATGTAGTTTAACCCATTAATATTTCATGAACTCCAGTATAGTGAGCTTTCCCAATACAATATTTACAAAAGTAAAAACAGGAGCCTTCTAGATCTTAATGGTTAATAACCATCTTAATGCAAATTTAGGATATTTTTTATTTGAAATTAAAGTCCTATGGCAGTGTAACTTAAATTTAGTTTAATGCTTAAAGTCCATGAAGTAGTGGAATTTCCTAGGGAAATAATGTTGATAAATCATTGCAATCAATCAATCAGTCCTCTCTGCGCCATCTGGTGCTTGAGGCAACAGCAAGGGAGCACCATTTCCGTCTGTCGGCAGCTATTTCTGGGGCAGTCTGAAAGGTGAGGCCTCTGGTCTTAAGGTCTCTCTCCACTGTTCGTCGCCAGGTCTCTTTGGGTCTGCCACGGTTCCTTTTCCCCTGTGGGGTCCATCTCAGTGCCACCCTTGGTAGTGAGTCAGGGGGCATTCAGCAGACATGGCCGAGCCATCTCCATCGCCGAGTTGAAATGATCTCAGAGATGGTGCTTGCACCCGCTCTGTGCCAAAGTTCCTCGTTTGAGATCGTGTTTGGCCAGAAGATCCTCATGCGAACATAGAACACAAGCTCGAAGTGTTTCAAACCAAATGTGTGCGATGCATCATGATAAATCATTGCAGTATATATATAATCAGAATGAATTTTAGCACTGCAGTCAATATATATTGATAGCAATTTGACCAAGAAATTTCACTAACCAAATTCTCACTTGCTTGGTCTTGTAGTTATCATGACAACCTGTCATACAGGAGTACCAGGTTAAAATCCCACAATATTCTTAATATCATGCAGGAGTACCAGGTTAAAATCCCTCAGTATCATGCCAGAACAAAAGGTTAAAATCCCTCAATATCATGCTGGAGTACCAGGTTAAAATCCCTCAATATCATGCAGGAGAGCAGGGTTAAAATCCCACAACGGTTTTATAAAAGAAAAAGAAATTATGTGCTTTTTTACTTGAATGGGGAAATAGATTTCTTACTATCAAAATTTTTTGTGCTAATATACAAAACAACTTGATAGTATCAATGCAAAGATCTGATATTGTTGTACTAGATAACTTAAGAAATCTGTTAATTCACTGAGTTAAACACTTTGGCTAGCCAATATATTAAAGCATAAAATAAATAAACTACGATGGCCTAGTGGTTAGAGCATCCGCCGTGGAAGTGGGAGGTTGTGGGATAGATCCCTGGTCGATGTCATACCAAAGACTTACAAAAATGGTACGAACAGCTGCCTCGCTTGGCACTCAGCATTAAGAGGTTAGTATTAGGACTGGTCAGTCTGGTGTCAGGATAATGTGAATGGGTGGGTCATCAAGCGACATGTCTGCAGCATGATGCCCCGGCAGAGGCGTAACTAGGGCGGGGGCAGGGGGGTACATATGTCCCCGGGTGCCAAGGTACAGGGGCGCCAAAATGAGGCTTACAATGTTACATTATAATAAGTAAACAAGGGTAATAAATTGGTCACAAGATCGCTGGGGCACCAATTTTATAGTTCGTCCCCAGGCGCAAAATATCATCGCTACGCCTCTGTGCCCCAGTGCAAGACAAAACTATAAACTGCCTCACTGCAGACATCTTAGTGATATTATAACTGAAAAATTGTTAAAGCAACATTAAAATTCCAAATCAAACAAACAAACAAGCATAAAATAAAAAGAATTTTTTTTCCATGTAAATAACATATTTCACCTTGTTGGTGAGAAACTGAAGTATTTTCACTTGTGCCTTTTTCTATACGTTTGCTTCTTCATGCAGTGCTGTGGTTATCTTGAATATTGTTAAGAAAGCTGCACTTGGTTTATTAAGGAAGTAATCTTGGTGTACATACCACATGTAAATAACAGACATGACATTATCGGATATAATCCTGATTAAGGCATGTAGGGCAATGGGTTATCATAGACCTTAGCAATGATGTGAACTAAATGAGTCATATTGCGAGTATGGACTTTTTTTCTTAGGCAGACCCAAGATTTTGTTATAAGTGGTCAGTTTTGAGAATGGGTAGTTCTTTTTTTCTAAAGGGAACTAGTCACTGTATTTTAAGAGGAAGATTTATTAGTATTTCAACTGGAAATGATGGTTTGACTGTACCCCATTCCCCTGAGTCTCATATAACTACCACTAACTATATTTGTATGGAAAAGGATTGTTGGCAATGTAGAGGATTTTATTTTGTTTTGAACTTGATTTTTACATTTTATGTATTACTCTTTACTATTGTGCTACTTTATTTTTTTAAAAAGATTTTGTATATTTTATATTTATGTTTTTTTAATATACATTTTACAGAATCTTAACATTTTAACTTTTATATTATAGAACTTCATAAGAGTATCCGTAAGGTTTTATTTTTCATGTTTTATTGCAATTCCTAATTTTTTAGCTTTACTTTTACTGGATAGCCACTTTTATGTTGAAGGCTCTTAAACCCTAATACATGTGTGTGTATATATATATATATATATATATATATATATATATATATATATATATATATATATATATATATATATATATATATATATACATGCATAAATAAATTTATTATGATCCCATAATCATTATTTAGAACAGTGCTACTGTGAATTACAGGGTTATGCATTTTCCAAACAAGCTTTTAGGATACCAATAGAGGCATTTGTCATATTCGTCCAAATGCAAAGAAAATTGACCCAGCTCCACTGTTTGTAAATATTGCATTATTAGACCTGGATGTGTATACTGCATGGAATCAGGAATAGAACCAACATCACAGACCCTGATGATAATACATTATATGATTACATACCTGGGTGTATGCTGTTTATATGAAATCAGTAGTAGAACCAATAGCACAGACCCTGATGATAATACATATTGCATGATTGCAGATCTGGGAGGCTGGGTGTATGCTTTTTATATAAAATCTGTTGTATAACTAATAGCACATGCCTAAAGGATCTTCTTCAGATAATGTAATAGCAGTCCTAGATCTTGGCATTTGCTTTGAAATCACAATTAGAACCAATATTGCAGACCTAAATAACCTTCTTGCACATTATGTGATAGCAGATCTTGGTGTATGCTCTTTGTTTGAAATTAATAGTAAAATCAATAGCACAGACCTTACACATTATGTGATAGCAGGTCTGGATTATTGCTGTTTGTAGTTGAGTGTAATACAGCATATGAAATACTTTTTAAGAATAACAGTGATCTGAAAGATACAGATATGAAGACCTTCTACTAATCTTTTAATTTGCAAGACTAATTGCTTCTTTCATGTGTAAGTAATAAATGTCATTTGGAACATTATTATGTTTTTAATAAGAATGCTGTCTCCGCCATGTAATGTTTTGCTTTATCAGAGAGTTTACTGAAAATAAATACATAAATGATAATACCAAAAGGCACCAGGTCATCAGCATGAACTTATGATAGGTGCCTGTCAGGTCTTCTTTTTCTCTACAATAAACTTGTCATTTTAATGATGACATTGTTTATTGTGGAAAAGGGCCACTGTAGCAGGTTGTGAAGTTAAGTGTGTGACATTATCCTGCCTGAACCTTATTCTGTCATGAATTGAAGGGAGTGAATCATGTGCACGCACTGGGATAACCATAGAGCAAACCTTGTTTTATTTGATAAGAGTATATTAGAGTTCAATAATTATTGTTCTTGTTTTTTTTAAAAAGATATTCTAATGTATTTCCAGCAGATGTAATGCTCTAAACTTTAACTTTCAAGAGAGAGAGATTAGGCCTTGCAGCTGTATATTCTCATAGGCTTATCTGTTAATATTATATGGCTTAAAAGTGTCATCCATAACATATGGTTGCTTAATCACAATACTGAACCCCATTGCAGTAACTGTTTATTATGACCACCTGTATATAGAAAAGAGTAATGCAAGATGTCCCATCTGTATACATGTAACATAATGTCAGTGCCTACATATGATGTGCATTGGCTTAACAATAGATGAGTGTGTATTTACAGGCATATCAAGTATGTATTTACTGGTATATTAAGTATGTATTTACTGGTATATAAAGTATGTATTTATAGGTATATAAAGTATTTACAGGTATATAAAGTATGTATTTACAGGCATATAAAGTATGTATTTACAGATATATAAAGGATGTATTTAAAGGTATATAAAGTATGTATTTACAGATATATAAAGGATGTATTTAAAGGTATATATGAATTATAAATTTTAACAAACCAGAAGCTGTAAATGCCATCATCTATTGTGCACATGCTAATCTTAGCTATACACTCTCGTCACCATATCTGTCTTCATCCAAAATCAGCAAAAATATCAGTCTTACCAGCAGTGCAAATTCTGTATTTCAGAAGCACTATAGTTACTGAAATCCTTGCAAAATATTTGATCTTACCAGTTGAAAAAGACTTTAACCAAGCCATCACATTTTGTTGTTGTTGATTCAATGAAATGCAAGTTACCTGTTATGGCCCTACATGTATACAAGATAAAGTTTGAAAGATGGAAGAATGATTACAGCTGTTGTTGCAACCATTTTGAGCCAGTTACTAGATAGAGACTCAAATTGTACCACAGAAATTACAGTCATTCTCAGGTATTCAATCTGCAAAGAAAAAGAGAACTCTCCAAAACAGCCCATAAATTTCTACCCTTTCCACACAGAAAGCCATGCAGAACCTTAAATGTGACAACTCATTCGTGTCCCAAATCGAACAGAAACAAGAAAGTGACATAAAATGTGCAGACAAAAAAATCAGTACTGATGGTTGCCCAGTCACATTCAGCAATTAAGAGTAAGGAAAGAGTAGATAAAGCAGCCAAAGCTACCATGTAGTCATCACTTTCTGCACTGGATGATTCTCAATTATCATTTAAATAGGCATGTTCTGTGTACATGGCCAAATATGTCAATGAAAACTCTACAAACAAGTATCATTTAAAAAAGCATGTTCTGTGTACTTGGCCAAATATATGGATGAAAACTCTACAAACAAGTATCATTTAAATAGGCATGTTCTGTGTACTTGGCCAAATATATGGATGAAAACTCTACATACAAGTATCATTTAAATAGGCATGTTATATATACTTGGACAAATATGTGGATGAAAACTCTACACACAATTAATCATTTAAATAGGCATGTTCTGTGTACTTGGCCAAATATATGGATGAAAACTCTACACACCAGTATCATTTAAATAGGCATGTTATATATACTTGGACAAATATATGGATGAAAACTCTACACACAATTAATCATTTAAATAGGCATGTTCTGTGTACTTGGCCAAATATATGGATGAAAACTCTACACACCAGTATCATTTAAATAGGCATGTTATATATACTTGGACAAATATGTGGATGAAAACTCTACAAAGAAGCTCCATGATAGTAAACCCATCACTAGAGCGGTCTTCGTCATATACAACTAATTGCAGAGATGAGATGTTATGGTGCCGTAAGACACATACATGACCCATACATACCTCCAGAAAGGTGAACTTGACTAGAATGCACATGGTGCAAGTGTCCATGGACAGTAGAACACATTTGTGCTGAGTGTATTTTCTTCCACACTGATACATAATTTTTTTAAAAATGTGATCTTGGTTATGATGATATGCACCCCCAGAGAAAATCGTAGGGAAAAAAAACAGTTGATATAAACAAATTTTGACCCTATATTTGTTTTAAAGATTTGACTATTTAACTTTGTATTCTTTATTGTGTGTATATTCTAAATAAGTTTACATTATTTATTTTATTACTTAAAGGAAATAATGTTAATGTTTGTTTACCAGTAGAAGGGTTTATGTTCCTGAAAGAGTTTTAGCAATTTTTAATTTTTCATCCTTTACTTAACTTTTAAGTGCCATAACCATAATCATGCTGATGTGCTGTTAATCTCAGTACATATATACTTGTGCTGTTAATCTCAGTACATATATACTTGTGCTGTTAATCTCAGTACATATATACTTGTGCTGTTAATCTCAGTACATATATACTTATGCTGTTAATCTCAGTACATATATACTTATATACTTGTACTCTTAATCTCAGTACATATATACTTGTGCTCTTAATCTCAGTACATATATACTTGTGCTGTTAATCTCAGTACATATATTAATCTCAGCACATATATACTTGTGCTCTTAATCTCAGCACATATATATTTTACCATTTCCATTCGTTTATATCCACCCCAGATGCATGGTTCGACCTGATGTTAGAACCATAAAAGTACATTTATTCATACCATCCACTATTATATCTTAAGTTCACATCTAAATTCACATTACTTCACAAACATTGAAAATGTTAATTTCTGACATTAAGCATAAAGTCCATACATGTACTGTGATGCATTACACACTGATGCACATAATGATAAACTTTGAACTTTTGCAAACAAAAAAAGTTAAAAATATGATGAAATATGATGAAAGAACTAAATTAAGAAAAAAATCATTTCTTCTTGATAGCAACAACATGGTCCAAAACTTTTATAATAAATAAAACCAGACAAACAGTTAAATTAAATATACAAAACAGTGACATAAATACACAGGATCTTTAATCTAGACTATGTGAATGTTCCCCTTTCTGAATTCCAATAGTTAAGAACATATTTTATCTATTATTCTGTAGCAAGAGCAACATATGTGGCCAACATGCTGAATTAGCAAATATGAAAAAGTTTCAGGATGGTTAAACATTATGATTTACAATTTGTTTCCTGCTGTTGCTGTCCCCAAGAAATAATTCTACTTTCTAATTATGGTAAGAAATGGAAACTCAAGTGGTCACATATCAGGATTGACCATAGCTATTTGTCCACTTCTGACACATGTTGTTGAAACAGTGTTCCTTGTTATAATGCCCATAATGATCATCCAACAGATGCTTGCTGATGATTCATTGATTTTATTTACACTGCAAAAACTTTTTCCTCATGTACAGACCCAGATCTGTCAGTGCATAATATGCAGGCAGATTTAAGAGTAATAGCTGGTTGCTGGAAATAACCTAAGTGGAACAAATGGCAAGAGAAAAGGCCCCAACTGTCAGCAAATTATGTGCTTGCCAATCGTGGTCTGAAAGGCATGGTAGTTTAGTGGTTAGCATGCCTGACTTTAAACTGACAGGAGTGTGAGTTAGAATCCTATTATCAGCACAGACTGGGTTGTCTAACATGATGTGTCCTTGAGTAAAACATTACTCTTATTGCCTTAGCACAAAGTAAGCTTAATGTATTACTGTCCCTTAAAACACCAAAACTACACAACATCTTGGTCTCTGTTGTTTGCATTGTATACACATTATACCTATCAATATACATAATTGATGCAACACATGGAAATGGATGTAGTCATATATCAGGAAGGACAGTGGCTTGTGTATCAAAGATGTGGGTTAAAAAAAGTGTTCTTGTAACCTTGTCAAGCTTGGTCTTGTAAGATGGACCATCCAGTTCTTTGTTAACTGCTCTTTACCTAACCCATGTAAATTGCACCAGAAAAAAATCTCCCAGATAAACTTTTCCATTAATATCCCTTTGTCAGAGTTGGGACATCAGATTTATACTTTTTGTGAAAGAAATTGTTGTCAGCACTATAAAATCTGATTATATAGCTTTAAGGTATCATTAATTAAAGTGTAAGGGACTTGATCATTGTCTGTTAGGAACATAGCATGTGGCATGTTTTCTCTATCACAAAAAATTCAATAGTTTTACTGTTTCAGTAATAGAAACTCCACATCAAACATGCAATATTATCATTTACATTGCTGGTCGGTCATTGTAAGCATTCTAACCCTTGTCATTTGATTGACAGATATATGTGGTGGAAATAATAGCTTGTCTTCCAAAATGCACTCAAAGGATTCCATAAAATGGTGGAATGTAATTACTTCATTTTCTGCCCAAGTCTGGAATTTTGTAGGGTACCATTCATACTTCAAAAAGTTTGCCTAAAGGAGTATCTATGTGGGATAATGAAATGCAGAATCTAATCCAGTTTAGAGCCATGAGAAATTTGTTAATCAAAAAGCTGTGTTCAAATTGATCTACTTTAACTGTACATTTTAGTTGAGTAGCTGGACTGACTACAGTGTATATTAAAAAATGTTGCCAAATTTTTCTTCATTTAGGAATGGCTCCTCAAAATATTTCTCTTAAGTGAGGAAGAGCAAACTAACAAAATAGGTTCAGAAACTTAGATATTTTGATCTGTAATTATGTCAAAACTCTCTGATTTCAAAAAATTTATCCGTATGAAATAAATGTTATTCTCTATAAAATTATAGTGTTTTGTATATCTATTTTTTAAAAAAAAAACTCATAGTACAGGATTTTATTTTTTATTTTTGTAATTTTTATTCATTACTGTAAATTGCAGTGATTATCCATAGTTGGATTTGGTGTACATGCATTGGGTCTATTTTAAGATGTTTAGAATGTAAACTTGAATAGGATCTATAAATAATTGTTTACTTATGTATTTACATTTACTAATAATATAATTATTATTATATATCTTTGCAAGTGTTGGGCTTACTTCTGATTGGACAGGTCAGTCAGGTGGTATCTGGAGGAATTAAGTTAATTCCTGTTGGATGAATTAAGTCACATGATCAGGATTTTTGAAATATGAGACTTGAGTATTTAAATCTTGTTATTTTTGGTTTATTGTGACATATAGTTATAATTGACACTTTGAATGTGTAAATAAGGAGAGAATTTAGCAATCATATTTGCATTTCTTTTCTAGAGCTATTCTTATTCTTGTGTTCCCATTGTAACATCAAATCTGAAATCCTATTTTATATAGTATTTAGATATTATTTGAGAGAAAAAATATTTGTTTGGACTGTTCTTTGGAAATAGAAAGTGCTCATATTTAGATATTATTTGAGAGGGAAAAAAAATATTTGTTTGGACTGTTCATTGGAAATAGAAAGTGCTCATTCAACTATAATATTACTCTGGAAACTATGATATTACTCTGGAACCTTTGTGAATTATTCAGAGGAGTGATAGAAAGTGTCATTTTTTTTTTTACAATAATGTAGTTTCTCTCGTGTTATGATTTATAACTTTGATATTTAAATTATTTGTTAAGTTTACAAAACTTGCTGGTTTTGCTTCTTTCTGTTACTTAATTTTTGGCCTAAGAGTCATTAGAGATAGTAAAATAGAATGCACAGTAATAGTGGTAGCTGATATAGGAGATATAGACTTCACAAACAGTCTTAATGAATTACATTGTCCACTTGATTTTGTATAAATCAACCCTGTTTGAAATGTAGCTAATTGTTGTATAATGCCCTGTCAGGACATCATGATACATAACTTGTGTCCAAATGTAATTCATGTCTCACAAATGAACATTTTTAATGGCATAGAGAGCAAATCAAAGGTTTACCATATCTGTGTGAAAGTATGCCATCTGCTGCAAAGGGGCAATAATTCTCTGAACCAGTAAATAAGGGTCTATACTGTGTTTAAACATACGGTAGTGTTATTCATGTGGATAGCTTAGAGTCTATATGCTGGCACATGCTACATCATTGAAGCTGTTTGCAGTGTGTCATATTTATTGGTATAAATGTGGTGTTTTGTCATACAATACTCAGACTTTAATATCTGAGTTCATGCCAGATGCCATTCTTTGAGACATTTTCAAGACATTTTATTTCACTGAAGATGTATTTTATTATATTGTGACCCTTGTCACAACTCTGTGGTCTTAAAATAGGTACACATTATAGAGCAAAAACCAACAAGTTTTGTAATATTAAAAATATAGTTTATTTCCTTAAAATACAAAGTGTAAAGGTAACAATAACATACAGTATGATGAATGAAATCCTAACAGCCTGAAAGATTTGAAAGTACCAAGTAATTTGAGAGCTATAAATCCAAATATTCTTCCAGTGAATACACAATAATTCTATAACAGCTATTTCAGTAATCTGGACAGTTCAAGCACTTAATTCCAATGAATGATTAAATTTGATAAAATGAATCTTCTTAAATTAACTGAATAGTTTCCAAGACTGGTTTTTACTAATAAGAATACCTAATTTTCCAGCAAACAATACTTGAATAGGTTAATAAAACAACAGATAGTGTTTCATATTCACAATCTCAACTGTAAACATGGCTGTGTGGGATACACTAAATAATCAGAAATTAGGATAGCGGGGTGTTTCTGAAAAACTCACAACCACTATTCACATTGCATGTTTTCATGAATTTATACATCTCAACCTTGGAACATTAAAGACTCATCTTTTAAGTTAAAAATTAAGGTTCATGGGGAAAATTTGTATTTAAAGTCTTATTATCTAAATAACCATTACAAACTGTATTCATGACAATAATGCATATAATGTAGATGTACATAACATTCTGTCAGTCTGTTTTTTAACTTTCCTTTTTTCATACAATAACTAATTTCTAAGGCACTTACTATGCCATATTTTACAAGTAAGTTCATCATTTAGGGGCTAAAAGGTTTAGAAAACTCTGACCGAAAGAATGAAAATGTTTTCTGTACATGAACATTATTAGTTCAGCATCACATACATGTACCTGGATTTAACTTTTCAGATTGGTTGTACATGGAGAATGGAAAAGCTTTTTGATTTTGGGGTCAAAGATCAAGGTCACTGTGACCAAAAGAAAGGAAAATGTTTCTGCTCAAGAGTATAGGTTATTTATCACAGACCTGGATCCAACAGTGTAGATGAATTGCATTAGGGGTTGGTAATGAAAAAGGTTTTTGATTTTGGGTTCAGATGTTGTAGTTACTGTGACTGAAAAAGAAAACTGGTCTCAGCAGTAAAACTTCATTTCTCCACAGTATACAGTCACCAAAGATTGGATCTTCTGTATCAGAAGTTCAAAGGTCCGTGTCACTTATTACAAGAAGAAAAATGTTTCTTTAACGATAATTTAATTCAGAGTCAAACACCTTGACCAAAGTTTTTAGAAGGCTTGCAGCTAAGATATGGGAGAGGCCTATTGATTTTGGGATGACCTTGACGCTACAGACCTTGGAAGTAGGTTACTACCTCATGCCCCATAAAGTCGTCGCTAGGGTTTAATGTGTTAATGAAACTTTATTCCACATGTGGGTTCATGTATGGATATGCATATGCTGGAGATGAGGATTGCTTTGTTCAGCCATGTATATGGCATGTACCTAGCTGTAAGCAGCCCTAAGAGTCAGGTCTGCTGTTTCCTATTTTTGGCAGGTCCTAGTCTGTTGACCCAAATCTGATGTCTTTTATGTTTGCAGATGTTGCCTGCCTATTGTGATTCGTTGCAGATCTGAGTCACAGCATCCTGGCAGAAAGGTCTTCAAAATTTTGTACATGTGTTGCCAGTTCGCAATCAAATAATGACCATCATTACAAAAATTAGAACAACCTTTCTGGGATGATTACAACTCTTGTTATTACAAATGATGATGATTCACGTTCAAATAAGGCAATTGTTACTAAAAATAGTAAATTATGTCCATCAATTATCAACAATTATTTTCAATGCCTTTCAAGCTTGTACAGAACCTTCCATCTGTCACAAAAATTGCTGCCACTAAAACATATAAAATACTACTGAGAAAAAAAATGGATACAATTGGCTAGTAACCATTAAATTACTTCTTCATCAAAACCATCAAATAACATTTGACTAATCTTCAAAGCATAATGGGATTTAGTCAGAAATTTTAGTTCTAAGTGAAAAATAGAACAAATTTGTAATATCAAGCAAAGAAAAAACCAATCCGTCCTCTTTAAATGGTCTCCTCACAGAAACCAATCCTGAAACTGTCACCGATTACCTTTACAATGTACATATATTTACCTTTGACAGTAATGGAGCACATGTCATTATCAAGAATCTTTGATTGTTTCATAAAGATGAAGTATTGTATTTTTGGTGAGGTGATTACATATAGGCATTTATTTTCCACTTCAAAGAGACTACAAATTTCTTGGTTGCTTAAGGCACATTACAAATTAATTATTTATTATTCTGAATATTTTGAATAATTAGAAATAATTGGAGCAGCTCATATGTAAATGTATATCACACTGAAAGTTTCACATTAGACTTATGAAACAAGTTAGAAGATGTGGTTTTTTTTGTGTTTAATTATTTGATGGCTGTTTCCAATAAAGATATATATTGTTGCTCAGGGAATTCATTCTTTTCTTCATTATACAATTACTGTATGTAGAAAAGGAAAATTATCAGTTAAGAAAGAGTATATGCACTGTTGAATCAGTTATATTCATCAGGTTTCCATTTTTAATGATTTTATGTTATATAACACAATTGAAGGCCTAATCTGTCTGTGAGATCTTAACAGTGATTTTTTTAAATTTGAAACTAGCAATTAGCAATTGGTCTGTTATGGCTTAACATGGTGATCCATTTGTTAAGACCTAACGGTTATCCATTTTTTAAGAACTACTAAACAGTAATCTGGCTGTTAAGACCTAAGAAATTGATCTGTCTTTTATGGTCATACAAATAGTTACCCATCTGCTAAAACCTAATAAACAATGATCCATCTGTCAATGGCACAATCCTCCCAATCAAAAACTGTTGATTACCAAAGTAAAATTATCTCTTTTTTGTGCATACATATAGATTTACATGAGAAATAAATAGTTCATAGTATTATTTCAAATGAAGGCAATGTTGTCTTATATTGTCTCTTAATAACATTACCAGTAGTATAAGATTCTGTAAGATATCAATTTCAACAAAAACACACTTAACTGGGCATAATATTGTAAGCTTGAGATTTGTCTTGCCATCTTCAGCTAATGGCA
Source organism: Unio pictorum (assembly GCA_030141615.1). Lineage (NCBI taxonomy): Eukaryota > Metazoa > Mollusca > Bivalvia > Unionida > Unionidae > Unio > Unio pictorum. The sequence goes on from JARLTB010000052.1 coordinate 15,135,611, forward strand.
GACAGCAGTCAGGTTTCATAATTTACTGCAAATCACTTTATTTATGTTTTATCTCATAAACTTTCAAAGACCTAATGTTATAAATAATAGGTGATATTTACCAACAGTATGTCGATTCGTCTGTGAGCATATTGAATGCCAATATTAAAATTTCCATCATTTTCTGAATCATCATAGAAAGTACACAATAATCACATATACAGGTACATGTAATGTCAAACTGTGCTTATAGAAACATAGAACAACAATGAAGATAAACATTTTAAAAAATGGCTGTTTTGCAAACTTGCACTAAGGATTTTTGATAGGATTATCTCTCTTATATATCACAACTCTGTATTACATATACATCAGTGAACAGTATGATACCCAGATCTGCCATAACATAATTTGCCAGCAGATTTGTTGGCCTAGTGAGTAGAATGTCCACCTTGGATGTGGAAGGTTGAAGGTTTGAACCCCAGTCAAGACATACCAAAGATTTATAAAAAAAAATGGTACTAACAGCTGCCTCACTAGGCACTCAGCATTAAGATGATTGTGTTAGGACTGGTTGGCCCGGTGTCAGGATAATGTGACTGGGTATGACATCATGCTACATGTCTGCAACATGATGCCCCAGTGCGAGACATTTCTATAAACTGCCACACTGCAGACATTATAGCAATATGACTGAAAAACTGTTAAAGCTACATTAAAAAATCCAAATCACATATGTAGATCATAGTCTTGGATGTAGACTTGAAATAATATACATAGCATAGACCCTGTCATACTGTTTCAGTGCATGGCATCAGGTCTGGATGTATGGCGCTTGCAGTTGGTTCCATGTAGTACATTAGCAGACACAGTAATAATAGACTAGTTAATGGCAAATCTCCAAATCAATCCTTAGTTTTCACAGCTTGCATCTCCAACTTAACTCTAATTACATCTGAAATTGTTTCTAATAATTGACTAATAATAAAATCTGTGTATACTGACCATTAAAGGGACCACAAAATTGTCTGTGTATAAAAGTGGTCTTTTTGATCAGGTAAAAGTATTACATGTATAAGCAAATTAGAAGAAGAAAAAAATTGTATTGCAAACAGAAGTGTGATGGTTGAGAAACTGATTTTCTTTGATATATTATTTTTAAAGTATTGTAGATAGTAAAACATTATTAAGTTAAAAATTTAAGGCAGATTCATTAAAAAGATGAGTTTGTGAAGTCAATTCACATTGAAGTATTTGACACAGTTTGTATGCATGTAGCATAAATATTATCTGTCAATAAAAAAAGTAAAGTTTTAAACATGAAATTTATACATGACTTGTGGAATTTGTAAAAAAAATAAAAAAATTAATAAACAATTTATAACCTCAACTAAAACTGAATATATTGGGCTGTTGATAGAAACAGGTGATGTAATACATGCTGTGGTGTGCATTTAGGGAACACTACAGCAAGCAGTATGTGTGTTTATTAATTTATTGGTTTTATCAGCATGTCAAGCTGCAGGTTGTTCTCAGTTTCAGGCAATTAGCCCCAGTCTATTACATCATTTAGAAGTGTTTGTTTAAATTAAACACAACATGTGGATATTATTTAATTGGAAAGCTATAGAATCAGGTACCTAAATTAGTTTAAAACATGAACGGGCTTAATACTGTGTTCTATGTGCAAAATATGTCTTAAAGTGTGTGAGTCTACATATCTTTTCTTTATGACTGAACTAAGGGTCACTATGTAAATAAAATCCAAGCAAAAAACCAGTCAAAAATGACCATCACTAATTTTGATAAAACCTGATCACACTATTACTGTGAATATATCTTAAAAAATTTGTTTGTTTGTTTGATTAGGATTTTTAACGTAGCTTTTACAATTTTTCAGTAATATTGCTATTTGTTTTATTTTGGAAGAAAGTTTTGCCAAAATAAAGATGTTGAATTTTTACATAAATTACTATACATGTACTGATAATGAGGTTGAGTTCCAAGTGACTGAGTGATCTAAAGCGCTCTCCATTATGGATCACTGCCATCTCACCTTTGTCTGCATGGTTCGAGTCTTGGATTCGGCCAATGTTGGTACATGTATGTGAGAAACCTTGCCAGTAGCTTCTCGTAGGTTGGTGGTTCTTTCTGGGGTTTTCTCATGTTCTGCCTCCACCATTAATACTGGTCACCATGTATAGCCTATCTTGTGCTGAAAAATGGCATTAAATCCTACAACAACAACTCTCTGTGCTCTGGTGATGCATTAGTTACACAGGGATTGGTATCAAAGTCCATTCAGAACCTAGTTCTCTCTTCTCTCATGAGGCATTAATTGTATGGATTGGTATCCAAGCCTTTTCTGAGCTTAACTCTCTACTCTGGCAATCCATCAATCACACAGGGATTGGTATCCAAGCCTTTTCTGAACTTAGCTCTCTCTACTCTGGCAATCCATATTGGTATCCATGTACATTTTGTTACCTAGCTCTCTTCTCTCATGATCAATTAATTACACAGTGATTGGTATATAAGCCTTTTCTGAACCTGGCTCTCTTCACTGGTGAATGATCAATTAGGTACACAGTGATTGGTATCCAAGCCTTTCCTGAAACTTAGATCTGGTGATAATACATCAGATACACAGGGATTTGTATCTCAACACTTTCTCAGCCAATGCCTGACTTTCTATTGATATGCAAATGGCTAGGCACAGTTTCTTCTGCTCTACATTCAGAACTACTTTGGCTATTTCCTTGAGGTTTGTTTTGTTTTTTTATGGTTTAACGCCATTTTTCTGCACAAAATAGGCTATACATGGCAGCCAGTATTGATGGTGGAGGAAAAACCCAGAAAGAACCACCGACCCACGAGAAGCTACTGGCAAGCTTTCTCACATAACTACATTATCCGAATCTTAGACTCGAACCCACGTAGACGTAGGTGAGATGGCAGTGATCCTTAACAGACAGCGCTTTAGACCACTCGGAGCCCCTTATTTCCTTGAGGTAGAATTTTGTTGTTGCAGTAATTTATGGAAAAATACATTTTGTTTGCCGGAATATCTCCACAAATAAAGAAACCCAATCTATTTGTATCACCTCTTATATTTCTGTGATTGGATCAACTGTAGTATTGTATTGACTGAGAGGTTTGCGAATAAGAGATTAATTCAATCATTCATACATCAAGTTCATACCTTGTTTCGTAAATAGCAGCTATTGAAGTACATTCAAAGTATGATCCATAAGACTGACCTTGACCTTGAAGTTGCTAATGTCTGCTCTTTTGATCCATCAGTTACATTGGGACTGTTACCTAAGCTATTTCTTAACTCCAATCCAACTCATAATTGGTATGCAAATGAGGGATTCAGTAACAGCTTTAGGATCAAAAGACTAGGAGAGAAACAGTTGAGTACCTATTCCATGGGACTATTAATTGACACATTTGGAGCAATGTTCAGGGTTTTCAGGTTGTTGGGGAGGGGGATATGTTTTGTTTCTCATTTTTTATTTTAACAATACAATTTTAGAAGTGACTTAAGATTGCATCAATGCAAAGTCTTAATATACTTGTCTAACATTTTGTATTTGAAAATATATATACAGCATGAAATCAAATGGTATCAAAATTATTATCAGATTATTGTTATTTCTCTTTAAACTGAAAAAATAAGTGAAAAGGTATTCAACTAAAAGTATCATGAGTACGTTTTTGGTATGACTTGGCTGGGGATCGAACCCACGACCTCCCATTTCCGCAATGGACACTCTGACCACTAGGCCACTGGAGCGGTTTTTTGCACAGGTGTAATTTTAACACTGTGTAATAATTATGCACGTGCTTTGTAGCAGTTTCACACAGGCTTCAGTATTTTAATGGTGTTTGCATTTATATTGACATTTTTTCAGTAATCTAGGTGTAATTTAGTCATTTTGATGTAAAGAAAGGTTTTCTTTTGTTAAATTATCTCACATCCTTATGAGTCAGGCCTCAGAGAAGTAAGAGACACAGAATGCCAAATTTGCATGATTTTTCATCCAGTTAGGACTTGTTACAGTTGGCATCTTTACTTTGGTATGACAGTGTGTAAATACAGCTATGCAGTCCTAAAAATATTGGTGATGTGGGAAATTGTAGCAGTGTCCTACCAGTGTAGCAACGTCATACCAGATGAAATCAAACAATTATGATAAACTTCTTCCATATTTTACTTCTGAAGATTTGTGAAAGCTCATTGAAAAGAAAAATTATGACACTTAGAAAGCTGAAAGGTTTGGTTGCAAATGTGAAACTCCAATTTCTCAAAGTTACAAACCTTTTGTATTATTATATTTCTTTATAAGAAGCCATGGATTAATATTTTCATGGCTTTTACCCAATTTAGTATCCAGCTTGCATCAGGCACCCATAGTTCTTTAGTACAAGTGTATTGGAGAAGTGAACTTTGTAGAGTATATTGATGACAAGGATGAGTAACTCTTACAACTCACTCATCCCAGGGAAAAGTTCTTGGGATATTGGGAGGGGGTGGTACTTCATTACATCATGAGTTTCAGACAGATGTGGAATAACAGCAAACACCCAACACTCAACTACAGAGTTATATGGAGATAAAACAAGTTTTGTCAAACTTAATCAATAATTTAATTATCAAAGTTGTAGTGCCCCCTACCTTGTAGGAGTAGGTTGATTGTACCTTTGTACAAGGTGTCTGCTTTATTTGATTCTCGTTATCCGTTGGCCTAGTCATACCAGAGACTTACAAAAATGGTACTAACAGCTGCTTCGCTTGGCGCTCAGCATTAAGAGGTTATTGTTAGGACTGTCGGCCTGGTGTCAGGATAATGTGACTGGGTGGGACATCATGCTACATGTCTGCGTTATTGCCCAGATCAAGAAAATATTAATTAAAGGCTGAAACTTTTAGATGAAATAAATAGCGATCTGAGCAGATCTATAGTACACAAGGACACAAGCCCCTGTACATGAAAAACAACAGTTTAATCAATTGTATAAACAACTGTGATATTATATTACATAAGGAAGATACACTTTTTTTTAAAAAAAATAGATCAATCAACAAATTTCAAACACAAATATATTTGTATAAATAGCTGATCTGTTTAAATGATTGATTTGGTTCATCATAGAATCAAGTGATCAATTGAAGCCAATCCCCTGTACAACTTCATAACCTGTTTATTTCCAGTCCACTCCAACTTCACTGTGGTTGTGCATCTCTGTCCTTTTTGCCCTTTCTTCTTCTCCAGCCTCCCTACTCTATCACCTCTCTTTCGGCCCTCAAATTTTATGTGTCACTTAGTAGGTGAATACATAAGCACATGGATACTTGGATAAATAGGTATTTTGATAAGGAGGTACTTTGATAAGTAGGTACTTTGATAAGGAGGTACTTTGATAAGGAGGTACCCCCTATGAAATGATCAAGAATAATTCATGAACTGGCAAGAACTGTTCTTGAATGGTTCATGAACATGGTTCATGAACCATCCATGAAAGTTCATCAAAAGGTTCATGAACCAATCATGAACATGCATGAACTGAAAATGGTCAGTTCATGAAATTATGAGTTCATGAATGTTCATGAACCAATACATCACAACTGTTCTTGGTTCATGAACCATTACATCACAATTGTTCTTGAACAGTGCATGAATATTCATGAACTGTTAATAAAAGTCAAATTGGTTCATCATCATTCATGAACATATTCATGAACTATGATGAACAAATTTTCTCTTGAATGATTCATGTCTTCATAAACAATTCCTATTTACAAATAGTTGATAATCCGACAAACTCACAAACAACTATTTCATCCTGAATCTTCACCTTAAATGTGGGGGTTATAAAACAGTAAAAATAAAATGCAATATATTATCAAACAAAACAGTATTTAATTTCAAATAAATTTCTAATATTTAACAAAGAACATGTATTGTAAATTGGCAAGCTATAATCTTTTTTAAATATTTGGATCTTTAACATTTCTGCAGCATTGACTATTTAATGTCTCTTCCACCTTGCCCATAGAACTGTCCAGTTTTCAAATTTTCCTCCATAGCTCACAAACTTCTTCCTCTAATAATTTTACTTTTCTGCTGTCTGATCTGAAAGATAAAGTTAGTTAATTACAGATAACCTATGAGTAACTTTTGTCTTGAGCTTTTACTAGCACATTATTTTTTTATTTACTGGAATAATTATGATCCAACTCAAAACTATTTCATCCCTGACACTAAGTCTTAACACAACATTTGATCATTTATATTTTAAAAAAATTTTGTCACTGTTTTAATTTTTTAACTGAAACTGGAGTCATGTTTTAATCAATAGAATATGACAGACTGTTTTGACAACATCATTACACTAAATATCCTTATATTATTTCATGCTTTCAAAGCTTTTTGCCATTTTCTATTGATAAAACATCAGACTTGTGTCACATAGGTCCTTAGTATGCATCCACTCCAACTTCACATGTTGCTTATGTCTGCTTCCATTTTGATCCCGTTGTCATTATTGTGTATAATCTGACACATTAACTATTTTAGTTTTGTTGTTTTAAATTACCAAATTACATCAGATCATAGAAATAGTAATGTCAGGAAAAAGAAAACAATATCGATACTGGATCTAGTATCGAGATCGAAAGGGGGTGGGGTGTTTAGTGATTTTCAAACTTCGAAGAGCACGTTTAAATTAGGTCTGAATAAAATCATGTATCAATAGTTTGGTTAAAACTAATATGACATAAAAGCCAATACAATATATATTTATATAACTTTCACTGAAATAAATACAAAAGACCACAAAAAATTACTCACCTTAATTTTAACGATCTTAACACAAAAGACCAAGACAAAAATTACTTGCTATAATTTTAACGATCCTAGCCTGGTATGCTTTTTCCGCCTAATTTTGCTCTCACCAAATCATTTCCTTCATAATTGCTTCTCAGCACTTCTACTTATTTAAGAAAATGTTATTGAAAATATTCTCATCAATTCACATTCCATGGGAATCCAGGGTGTTTTGTTTGAGGTTTTAACATGTTAGAGTCGATGGCGTGCTTTTCGTTAGTGGGGATAAGTTGCCGGCTCAGCAGCTGAAATTTCGTGCATATATTAACCAATCACATCACTTCTTCTTTCACAATCATCAAATCAGGACAATCGTTGTTTACATAGTTCAGTTTTTATGGCACATTGGCAATCAGCGACCAAGTCAATATAATAAATTATGCAGTTTATGACAGTAATGGCCAAAAACATTAGAACAAAGTCATTAAAAGCTTTTATAGCAAATACATTTTGTTCATGCTTGCCAGAAAATATTTTCCCATATTAATACAGAACTATTCAGGTAAAGAACACAATTATGAACATTTTATCACATCATTTAAAAATGAAAAAAATATTTACATTTATTTATATTCAGTAATATTGTGAGAAGTTTTTATCATGAATTTTCATGAATATTTTATGAATATAATTATATAGAAATTTCATCTACATTTTTTTATAATTTCTTGCTGGTGCATCAAAGTTCTTAAATTGTTCATCAACCAAATTTTTCAGGACTTAAAAGATGTTAAAATAGTTCATAAAATTGAATCAGTGTGTTCATGAACTTCAAGTACGTGATTCATCAAAGTTCATGAACGTTCATGAATATATTTGTTCATGAACAAAAATGATGAACTGATCATGAACACTTCAAGAACATTCATGAACATTCATGAACAGTTCATGATTGTTTATGAAGTCATGAATTTGTTTTCGTAGGGGACTTTTTTTGATAAGAAGATACTTGGATATGTTACTGGGTACATCAGTGCATAGATATGTAGATACTTGGAGCTCTCTCCCCTTCCAAAATAAACAGAAGCAACCTAATTTTTTTGTCAAATATCTTACTGGGTATAGATCATTACTCCGCTTTTTTTATGTCAGATATTGTCCTATCCGAATTCAAACAGATACCAACAGTTATCTAGGTCAAGCCAACTTGGCAGACCTAGTTTCATAAGATTAATGTACTTCCCAATGGCTAATTCATCAGTGACTCACAATAACACTACACGAGACATAACAGTTCTGTTCTTGTCTCAATTACCTACACAAATCAATTAAATTCATTACATGGTTTAACTTTGTTTTTTCTTTCCAGAAAATACACACATTCAAGTCTTTAGCATACATGAAATCATCAAAGATCGGTGAATTCAAATGGATTTTCATAACTCTTATGGATTCTCATAACTCGTATCAATTGCATGAAATCTTAAAATACCCAATTCCTTTTCAAATAAGGACAAATTGAAACAGTTCATCAAACTTACATAAAGAAGAGCATTGTACAAGTTCAGATAGATAAACTCGATACAGATATATTCATATCAAGAAAATTGATTTATAAATTTAAACAAAGAAATTCGTGCAAATATAAGCAAATAATTTTAAGCAAATTCTTATATTGGTACCAACAAATGGCATGAGACTGATGTAGATACCTTGTACTTTCAAGTGTTGCTCGCTTTCTACCCCCAAATTGTGTCTGTCAACTTTCCACACATCTGGTCGCTTTGACAAATGTTTTACGAGAGAATTTTTTCTAAAATTACTCTCAGAGCCTTCTATACTTTCACTTTTGCAGGAAAAATGTAGACTAATTAGAATTTTTGATGGGACTTATTCAAGGAATTTTGTGTAGGGAATGTGCACCTTTTTTAGCGTAACTAATCAGAATTAAGTGTATCTACCACCTTTTATAACTAGGCACCAAAATTGTGGTCAGCCTGACTTTTAGATTTCCAAACATGTGATTCTGGAAAATATCAATTCTGACAGTTTCGATATAAAATCTAATTTAACCATTCCAATTGTCTTATCAGAAACGGTTAAATAAACAAAGGCTTAATTAAAAATCTTTTCCTCTCCTAACCAATCATTAGAAATCAATGAAGTGTAGCAATTTAAGAAGCACCTGTCCCCAAAAATCTAATTAATTGTTATCTGGCCCAAATTAATGTGCTCTTCATAGATCGACAGAAATTTGCACCCTTACAAAAGTTATAAAATGAAAAAGTAAGAGGAACTTACAGAAATATAAATTGAATCTAAAGCAAATTGTAAATAGTTATATTCAGGTCCACAAGAATTGTATATTCCAAATAAATTTTAGATTGTCAAATGCACACATCACAATGGCATTGTCCATAACTCCTTTAAATGATTCACATTAGTGTTATAGTCCCATGAGCACTTTGTAATTCAAATGAATAAACAAATATCTCCTTTCAGATTGTCTGAACACAATATTAAACAAATCTGCAGACTGATTTAACATACAAAACAAGAACCCAAATTAGGAATGAATCTAAAATAGAAATGAATTTGTTTTAAGTCTTTCCTTATATACATCTTCAGGAGTCTATATCACGACTATATGTTACAGTATTCCCCATGGGACAGATCTTACTACTCTATCTAACATTTCAAAATACCTGCTCACTTGACCTAACTTATCCAATGGGAAGTAACATAATTCCTCTTAGAACTCACCTGACCCCACTAGCCAATGAGGAATTGGCCCAAACTTGTCAATAAGTCTTATTATTACAAACATGGCATCTGTTTATAGATCCTATACAATCTACAGGCACTATATATTAAAATAGAATCTATACTCCTGTACAGACTAAGCTATGTAATACCATCTTTATAGATAATCACTACAATTTAAATCATGTACACACTAACAGTCATGTAACAAAAGTTGCAAAAAATATATCCATAACAGCATGTTAATACATACATACATATGTGTATATGTAGTATGATATGGATTGATAAGGGTTACAGTACATGTACCTTCCACAGTCTTGCTGAGGCATATGAAGCATGCATGAAGAGTTAAAGACTAATGCTGTTGCTGACATTATTAAATTAGAGTTTAATCTCTACTTTTATATTTAAAATTTTAATTGCCTGTTTTAAAAGGAAAAATGAATCGCCTGGCCTTGAAAGGCTGCAACACAGTGTTTGATGTAGTCATACAAATTCTTCTGTGAACCTTTCAGTTTCCTCGCATGTTCTCACCTAACTTTGAGATCAGGAGCCAACATTGAGACATCCAAAATTCATTGTATAAATAATTAAAAGTTTTTAATTTAGTAAAATAAATGTTTAAATTATATTCAGTGTAATGATTTTCTTCTACTTTTTGCAGGAAGGAATGGCTCAGAACAAAATGAATGTTCTTCATTGGCACATTGTTGATGACCAGTCTTTTCCCTACCAGAGTAAAGTCTACCCAGACCTTAGTGAGAAGGTACGTAGAATTACACCCATCTTAAAAAAATCTACCCAGACCTTAGTGAGAATTTATGTAGAATTACACCCATCTTAAAAGTCTACCCAGACCTTAGTGAGAAGGTATGTAGAATTATACCCATCTTAAAAATCTAACCAGACCTTAGTGAGAATTTATGTAGAATTACACCCATCTTAAAAGTCTACCCAGACCTTAGTGAGAATTTATGTAGAATTACACCCATCTTAAACATCTATCCAGATCTTAGTAAAAAGGTACATAGAATTACACCCATCGTAAACATCTACCCAGATCTTAGTAAAAAGGTACATAGAATTACACCCATCTTAAAAGTCTGCCCAATTTAGTGAGAGGGTATGTAGAATTACACCCATCTTAAAAATCTACCCAGATCTTAGTGCAAAGGTATGTAGAATTACACCCATCAAAAAAGTCTAACCAGATCGTAATGAAAAGGTATCTTGAATTACTCCCATCTAAAAAGTCTACCAAATTTTGTGAAAAGGTACATATATTTACACCCATCAAAAGTCTACCCAGACCTTAGTGAAAAGGTATGTTGAATTACACCCATCGTAAAAGTCTACCCAATTTAGTGAATAGGTGTAGAATTACACCCATCTTAAAAGTCTACCCAATTTAGTGAAATGGCACATAGAATTACACCCATCAAAACAGTGTACCCAATTTAGTGAAATGGCACATAGAATTACACCCATCAAAACAGTGTACCCAATTTAGTGAAATGGCACATAGAATTACACCCATCAAAAAAGTTTACCCAGACTTTAGTGAAAAGATACATAGAATTACACCCATCTTAAAAGTCTACCCAGACCTTAGCGAAAAGGTATGTTGAATTACACCCATCTTAAAAGTCTACTTAGACTTTAGTGCAAAGGTATGTAGAATTACTCCCCCATCATAAAAGTCTACCCAAACCTTGGTGAGAAGGTATGTAGAATTACACCCATCTTAAGAATCTACCCAGACTTTAATGAAATGGTATGTAGAAATACTTCCCCATCTTAAAAGGGTTAATCTGAGCTTAGGTATATAATATATGCTCAATTAACATAAGTCTTTTTATTTAATACATGTGTAATTCAAGCACAATTGGACAACCACTTTTCAAAAAATCTGAATTTAATTAATCAGTTTTTCCAACAAGGAGGTTTGTCATTTTTGGTTACAGAATGATGCATTTTTTTATGTATAACTGTTTTTTCTGTTTAATGCCATATTAGAACAGTCATGTATATTGAAGTTGACCAGATTTTCTTGTGTGTATGTGCGTGACTGAGAAGTATGTTCACTGTTTGTATATTAACACATGAAGTATGGATAAGTAAGCTGTCCTTTTAGTCCCTAATTATCAGATACATGGTTCTAATAACAAACATAAAATAAAGAATGAACAAATGTTATCCCAAATTTCATATAATTTATTATGTCTAAGATTATTCTAAATAAAGTTGCCAGGTATTGTGACAGATGTATGGAAGAAAACAAATTGACCATGACACAGATGTCCCCTACCCCAGGTTGTGACCCAAATCAGGGTCATGAGGAGGGTCGTGGAAGGTGTCCATGATTTTTTTATTGGTTGGCAAAAGTTATCAAATAGTGGAAAAGGGCATTATAAGGCACAGTAAAATTATTTTTAGGGGCATAACCAAAAAGGGATGGGAACCACTGCCATAACATGTTCTGTCTTGATCAATTTGTTGACTGAGTTTGTGAAATGTGATTCAGCATCTTAGGTCATTTGCCAGCCTACGATCACTTTTAAAAGAAAAGAAACATATGTGATCATGATTATAACATGTATAAATGAATTTAACTGTTTTGTATTTTTTAACCAGTTGCCAACATTTACAAGATTTTATCTAAAAGCTGTTCTTTTGTGGATTTTTTATAACTTGTATAACAAGATTCCATTTATTTCAAAGTTAAGGACATTTTTTTAATAAAATATCCAATAACATTAAACTAGATGTTTTAATTGTTCTATTAGTAAAATACTGATGATGTGATTTCATTGCAAGTAATGATGATACTTTTTCTCATTGAGGAAACAAGTACCAATTCAAAATGTCAAGTTTACTTTAAACTCTGGACTGCTTCGATGGCCTAGTGGTTGGAGCGTCGGCCTCAGGTGTAGGAAGTCGTGGGTTTGATCCCTGGCTGAGTTATGAAAGACTTACAAAAATGGTACTAACAGCTTCCTCGCTAGGTGCTTAGTGTTAAGAGGTTATTGTTAGGACTGGTCGGCCTGGCGTCAGGATAACGTGACTGGCTGTGACATGATGCTACATGTCTGATGCCCCAATCACTATAAACTGCCACACTGCCAATATCGTAGTGATATGGCTGAAAAATTGTTAAAGCTACATTAAAATCCAAATCCCGCAAACTCTCGAATTCATTTCTCTTTAATGAACCATACATGTGAAATAAAGTTTTTTATTCATGAAGTACTCATTTTGTGTGGTTGCCTTGTTATCTTTGATCACATTTGTTAATGAGTTGGCTGATTGAAGGTAGACTAATTATATTATTTATATAATAATTTTTATGACTGTGCTCCATTGATAAATTGAAATGAGTTGAATTAACACATGACCATGACTGCTAACCCTTATGCAGGTAGGATTGCATGCTATTTAATGTTTTATTCCACCCTGTTTATTTGATTTCATACAAGAGATGTAATTAATGTAATAATACAAGGCTGGTCTTCTTTTTGATTGAATTAACATAGCAACAAATACATCCACAAGTTGGAGATGAAAACAAGTTTGGCACTTGATTAGGTTCTCACAGAAATACTTGTGAACATAGCTGTGATGCATGATAAACTTATTCATGTTTAAAACAATATGGCATTTTGCTTTCATGATGAAACCAAATTAACAGATAGAAGCAATAGCATGGATTTCACTTGACAAAACTTATTTACCAGTAATTGGTATTTATTACTTTTGACATTAGTAGACATTAGCAACAATGTTATTGATCAATATTTCCTCAAATATTGCTTTTTAAGATTTACTGAATAAAGAACATTTAACAAAATATATGCCTTCATTCATTGCTTGAAAAACATGCCCCAGCCACCAAGTGCAGAGTATCAAGTCAAAAGTGTTCTTAGTTGTATAGCAGTGTTAGGGACCAGCTTCGCACTGCTAAAAGACACTGCCGTAAAGTAGATAGGCTTTGGCTTTCCACAAGACTCATTATTAATAAATAAATCTATGAAGCCGCTGAGAAGAACATCTAAAACTATAAGTCAATTTAGCCAAATTATCTACCTTCTATCCAGTAGACCTTCCAGACCTATCTGCAAATTTCTTTTATGGCAAAGTACATTCCATTGACAACACAATTTCAATTGACTCTTCGTCACCATTCAGTTGCGATGCAGAATTTTAGCGACAGCCGTTTGGAGCATCAGAACCTGTCTCTATGGATTTAGTACAGACAGTTGTGATGAAGAGTGCACCAAAATCATCCAATTACAACATCACTGCTGCTTGAGTGCTTAGACCCAATATTGCCTTCACTAACTGATATTATTGATTAATATCTCTGATCTGGGGAATTCCCATTATTTTTCAAAACTGTCATCGTAAAGCATCTGCTGAAGAAACCAACACTCGACCATATCGATTTAAAGAACTACCACCCAGTTGCTTATCTCATATAAAAAATATTAGAAAAAGTTGTTCTAACACAACTTGGATCTCATTTGAATTCAAAGTCTTTTTAGCAGTGTGCAGTCTGCAAATCACCCTTGCCACAGCACTGGAACTACGCTTCTGAAAGTAGTTAATGAAATTTTCCCCCTTTGGATAGCGGAAGATTACAGTCCTCACCCTCCATGATTTGTCTGCAGCATTTGACACAATAGACCATGATATATTACTTCACCATCTCAAGCATGTATTTAGCATTCACAATACAGCCTTACTGTTGTTCAAGTTGTACTTAGTCCACAGGACATAAATTGTATCTGCAAATGGAACTCACTCCAGCCCAACTGTTGATCTATGTTGTGGTGTTCCACAGGGGTCTATTCTTGGACCTGTTTTTTTCTATACAATCGACCACTCTCAAGTATCATAGATCATTGCCCAGTGACTCACCAATTGTACGCTGATGACACCCAAATATACAAGTGAAGTTGATACTACCATCCAAGGAGTAGAGAGGTGCATTTTGGATATGAATTCATGGATGATATGTAACAAGCTGCAGATGAATGATGATAAAACTGAGACCATTCTGATCACAACACAAAGACTCTCTCATTCACATCCTTTACCTCAGACAATAAATATCAGCAATACCAACATTTAATTCACACAGTCCGTAGGAAACCTAGGTGTTACTCTAGACAGTACTCTCACATTGCACCAGCATGTCATGAACATATGCAAGGCTGCATGTCTTGAGCTGAGATGTATCAGCTCCATTCACAAATATCTTTCAGTTGATGCCACTAAAACACTTGTGTGTTCCTTAGTACTTTCAAGACTGGACTACTGTAATTCTATTATGTCTGGTTCATCTCAGTATCTACTCCAGAAACTTCTAAAAGTTCAAAACACAATTGCTCGAGTCATCTTTAGAGTACCATGATCAGAGCACGCATCCCCACTGCTCCTACACTGGCTATCCTTTTGACCCAGACTCAAACACAAAATTTCTTCTCTATTCTACATTTCACTTCAGTCCAGCATACCTATCTGGCCTCAACCATGTGTACACACCAGCAAGATACTTACGCTCCTCTTCTGACAATCATATACTCATTATTCCCACTATGAAAATGAAGTCATATTGACTGCGTTCTTTTGCATACCAGGTCCCAGCAATGTGGAACGAATAGCCCATTGAATTTAGACACAAAGACACAGTGATCCCTTTCAAGAGTGCTCTTAAAACTCACCATTTTCGAAGCAAGAACAAACTTAAAGATCTAATAATGTTTCCTACCTTAAATATTTTCAGCATTTTTTATTTTCACATTTCATGTTTTTTGTTTTTTGTTGGTAGTCATTCATTATAGATGTTGTAAAGCGCTTAGAGCTTCTAAAGATTAGGTGCTATGCAAAGTAGTCATTATTATTTTTATTATTATTATTATTATTATTATTATTATTATTATTATTATACATGAGATTTGAAATGAAGATTACTGAACATGAACAGGTGGTACATACTTTAGCTGCACATAATTTTAAAATAATGACATCACATTTGATATATTTTTGCTCTTCTTGCTGTCAGAATGCATGTTACTTTAATTGCTTCTCAGTATTTTAGGTATAAGGTGAATATATGTATATATATCTTCAACTATTTTGAGATTTTAATTTTTGTATTTATTGAGAAATAATGTTCAAGACAAGTCTGCAGAAAATGAAGAAATGTGATGAATGAGGGCAGTTGAACAGTATTTCCTGACTGTATGAACTATGTACAGATGTTTTTCTTTGGGTTTTTTGGGGTAATAACTTTATTATAGTATTTAGAATCTTTCAGAAAATTGTGAATGAAAATTTCTTCTTTCAAAGGTCCCATTTAATAGTCCATGTTGTAAAGCACTAATTAGAAAAAGTTGACTGCTTAGCAAGAATAAAAAATAAAATCCATAACCATGCATTTAACCTATATCATGTTGAATAGATTAATATAAATATTCCTTGCTGTTCACTGCTGAATGAGAACCTTACCACAAGAAAGAAATTGAACTATGAAATTGCCTTTTCCTTTTGGTTTCAACGCCATGATACCATCATAACCTTTGTGTACATCAGTGATTTTATTGAATAAGCAAGTTTTTTTAATATCTAAATCTACAACAGAATGACATAGATTTTTAGGTTTAATTGCAGAGTTTGACCTTTATCTACATACATGGAGTCAACATTTTCTAATTTTGGTTCTGATTATCAGCTTTACCATACTTTCTGTTAAAATGAAACTTTTTGGTGTGAACAATCTTCGTCACTGACATTTTTCTGTCAGATATTTTGAAAAGCTATTGACAAAAGCATATACAAAGTAAAATGTATCCTCACCTATAGATATGTTGTATCCAGCTGCAAACATTATAGACCCTTATTAGCTGTTGGATAATGTACTGACAGATGAGGATCTATTTTTGTTCTTTTACTGACTTGTCCTAACAAACTACATTGACCCAGGTCTGTCATTATTTTATATAATGGCGGATCAGGGTCTGTGCAGTTTGCACTTGGCCCCAATTTGAAAATATATCTGGCATTTGAACTGAATTTAATCATTGTTTCATCAGATCATCGTGATCTAAATATCAGTCAAAGTTTCTGGAGTGGAAATTTCAAATTAAACACAAGCTCTGGAAAGATTTTAACATCATTTATCAGTTTTGATCATAACATAACACCACATTCCTCTCATTCTTAGGTTTAGCGATTTGCATTTATTTCTGTATCATGTTTCTTTGACAGTGTTAAGAAAAGTGAATTGGACTCTTTACATGTGTCATAAACAGCCACAATTCATGTTTTACTACCTCAAAATAGGTAAGTAGAACACTAATATATACAACTTGTTTTTCACTTTCAGGGTGCCTACCATCCATCATTTGTGTATACCCATGAAGATATAGCCGAGATAACTGAGTTTGCCAGACTGCGTGGTATTCGAGTAATGCCAGAATTTGATACACCAGGTAAGGGTAAAGTGGTTTTTGTCTCACCTTTGAAGCAAAGCAAACGTAAGATGTGGGTTTAACTTTTCCATGGCTGTGTGATCATCATTTTCATTGGTGTCACTTTTTACCTCATTAAATGTGTAGGACAGTTCTTAAAATTGCAAAGAAAATCCGTACCTGTCAATGTTCCAGTGTTTTGGGGCATTGTTGAAACTTAGAAAGTGTATTTTGTGGTCCCGGAAGTGTTCAGTGCACTTTACCCAAAATGGCAACATTGTACAATCGTGAATAAGTTAATTACTTTTAAGAACTGTTGAAATTTACTGAAAATTCATTAGTGAAAAAAAAAAGTGTGTTTTCTTTAAAGAAATTAATACATTTCGACACAAAAATTAGCTGTAACAAAAGATATCTGGTAGATTATCATATATCATCAAACAAACATGCACACACACAAATATGCACACCTAAAATCCTTTGAACTGTGGAATACATGCAGCATTACCACATTAACACCTGGAGGTTTTTGCTGTTTTCGCATGAAATGCGAGTAGGAATCACATTTTGGGGACTATTTCTGAATACATCCTGATACATCGACTTCCAAGCAATTTTCCTAGTTGTGCTATAAACAACGTTTCCATTGGTTATTTTGCTGGCGCATGAGCAAAAGGTCAAAAGTTAGAGTTCTTTTTTTTTTGTGCTTAACAGACCCATATTTTTCATATGGAGAAGACTCTTTATTAAAATTGGCCACCTGATCCTATTGTTTGCACAGGTTCACGTGTCTGTGTGCATTTCAGACCGGTCTGCCTTATATCTGAGGCCATAGAGTCTAAAATCTGGACACAAAATTGGATTCCGACCACAGGTAAATTTTGGGTCGAAAAGAAATGGGTTAAAAAAATTAGGTTTTTCCGTCAATATTTTCTAGTGCAACTAAAATGTCCAGATTATTTGGTATCGTTGTAGAGCTAAATCTGTCTGCCTTTCTATAAGACCACCCATTTTAGTATATCTTACATTACCTCAACGCTACAGAAATTTGCAGTAGGCTACTACCTCCTGCCCTGTAAACACATCGATCTAGGTTAATGTGTTAAACTGTAGTTGCTGACTTGGCTACTCCCAGTAGTTCATTGGTGAGTTTGAAGGACATGCATGTCATTACTGTTCAACTTTGCACTCACACTAGTAACTGGATGGCCCTTTTGTTTGAGCCTCCCTTTGAGACCTTGTTGAATTTTTCTGAGCATTGAAA
This sequence comes from Unio pictorum, assembly GCA_030141615.1. NCBI lineage: Eukaryota > Metazoa > Mollusca > Bivalvia > Unionida > Unionidae > Unio > Unio pictorum. Next base: position 15,153,925 of record JARLTB010000052.1, read on the forward strand.
GGCTCATTCTGTATCTGTGCTTGGAAGTGTTGCTTTGTAGACAGATGATGTATACCTTATTCCATAATGACTAATGTCCATATGGTGTTTGTGTCCATAGATAATAATTTATTATGGAATGACCATATTGATAAGCTTTGTAAAACACTGTCATCCAAAATTGCCCTTCTCAGCAGAATCAAGAAATATTTACCTATGGAAGCTCGCAATCTATCCTACAAGTCATATATTCTTCCAACAATGGATTACTGTTCTAATGTATGGGGAAACTGTGCTAAATCTGAGCTTGACAGGATTTATAAACTCCAGAAATGAGCAGCACCTGTAATTTTAGATGCATCTATTGATCATCCGTCAAAAGCATTATTTACAGAACTCAAATATTTCATAATATATGACAGAATAGATTTTCACAAGGCAGTTCTTCTATATAAATGTCTACATGGAACTGCACCAGAGTATCTTCAGGACTTATTCAGGCATTTTTCAACACAATACCAGTTGAGATCATTATCACATGGAAACCTTCTAGTACCAAAACCAAGAACAGAGCAATTCAAAAAGAGTTTTCAATACTCCGGTACAGTTCTGTGGGATAAGCTTCCACTATAAGTAAAATCGGCTGAAAATATCAGAATATTTAAGAAGAGATATCATGAGCATGCATGTGTTTCTGATAGATAATGGAATTTAGTATTCTGATACTAAACATGCTAAAATAAGCACTAATTATGCTATCTTCATATAATGTGCATTGTTATACTCATTAAAAGGGCCTCAAGGGAGAATAGTCCTTGACTAATGAGTCACCCTCTATAAATAAAGCATTATTATTATTATTATTATTATTATTATTATTATAGTATGCAAAAGGTATACAATGCACCCACATAATGCAGAACTTCACAGACAACATCAATCAGGCAGTGAAGTGTAATAACATTTGTTTCTTCACTACATTATTTGGGTTTATTTGTAACACACATATTGTGTTAGTCTGCTTCATGCAAATTAGCTGATTCAAGTTTTGGAACAGTGCCAACATATACCAAGCACAAAATCATTTTAGTTTTTTCTGGCAGGTAAGTACTAGCTTTGACTACCTTCATCTTATTATTATCTCTATAACAATTGGATGTATAAACTGCACAGGACTGATGATAAGGCTGTATGAATCAGTACTGTTTACAGGTTGTTAAAGCTAAAGGTTACCGACATAAATTGTGTAGCCAAGAAAGGTTTCTATTCCTTAATAAGATTTACTGAAAAGTATGGTCTCAGAAACACAACAATGTCAAGTTGCTTGGAAGTCAAAAGTGTTGTTTTGCATGATATATTGTGATCTGGCTGGGAGGAAAAACACATATTACTGCTGTTTGGATATGCTATTTTCTTAATGCAGAACCCTTGTTAAATGTTATCAGAGCTCTGGAGTAGCATGATTTTTGAGTATTCTACACAAATAAATTGGCTAAAAACTTGCATGAAGAATTTATAAATCCATTCAACTTGTGCAAATCAATTTAATTGTCGGCATTTAGTCCAAAGCTGTCAGCATATCGCTCATGTCAATGTTTTATTATGGCACGTCCCATCTGTATAAACTATGCTACTGGAATAAGTTCTGGTTTGAAATGGTTATAATTGATGAATATAGGAACGTATTCAGCCATGTAATCAAAAACTCCCTTAATTAGTCTAGGTCATTGTTGTAATTATATGCATTCTCTAAGGCATGATTAACATCAATCCAGTATTGTAAGTTTTTTGTTTTGGAGTTTTCACAAAATACTACATAAAATATTTAAAAAATGCAATTATTTCAAATCATGGGAGTAAAATACACAGTGCATTAAATTCATATACTGAGCTCTCATTTATGTCTCTGGTTTTTCTTAAGTTTATGAAACATCGTTTTTATGCTTCTTATATTTAAAGACTGTTTATTTGGATGTATGCATTTTATTCAAAATTTACTTTGAAACACTCGAGCCAAGTTTTCAAAGATATGCTTTAATATTACTTGTTTTTCTTTTGTTTTTTCAAATACATGTAAGTAGATTTTACAAAGATAAAGCACTTTTTAAACTGAGTAATCAAGAATTTAACAAGATGTAAAAATACAAGACAAAGCTAATTCCAGTTAAAGCTGAATACTTAATGCTTTGATACCAAGGAAATTTGAGAGTAGTGTTCCGGTTAAGTTCGTATTTGTCTTTGTTGTGAAGCATGTATTTTGTAGAAACTTCATTGATAGAGAATGCTATTTTCTTATCATTAACATTTAGTTGTATTGCTTGTTGGACTTGGGACATGGTACATAATGGTTTTTAATCAATTTAGATCCTTGTGGCTTAAAATAAATGACTGCATGGGTCTTTTGTGATGGCTATTAACCATGAATGATGTTATTAATCATGGTTGCAATGATTATTTCTACCAGCAGAGAAAACTAATTGCCACTTCACGGACATGTCAAGGTGTTAAAAATCATTAAATAATTAAGTAGTGTATTGCTAAATCTTTCATGAAACTTTGATTATCTTTCCAACAGTTTTGTAATATGGTTGCAATTACTATGATAGGAAGCATTTCAAGACTATTTGGTTTTCAGATTTCCACTGTTTGATTTAAACAGCATGTTCTCATTAACTAATAACCTTTTCAAAAGCAAAAGGATAACAGTCAAGTTAGTGATTTATTTACTAGTGATTTGGGGGGCAATAAAAGGCCACTCCCTGGCTTAACAAAATTGTCAAAGTTATACATAATTCAATTTTGTAATCCACCCCTAAAAATATTGTCCCAATTTGTCATCTCTTTTGTCCAGCAATATATGCTCCATTCCCATACTAACAAAACTCCTTAACACTCCTTGTAATCTCACCCTCGTAGTAAGAGGGATGAGTAATTGGATTTGGCTGGCATTATCTAGGGTACAGCTTCCCTCAGTGTTATGGCCGGGTGTGAGTTGATAGATAGAACATCAAAAGAGAACTGAGCAACACTATTGGGAAGAAATAATGCAATACGAGCCCCCTTAAACTAGGAAAATAATAAATTTAAATTAATAACAAATTAATAGCAGCAACTCCAATTCAACGTAAGTTATGTCAACAGAATTTAATAGCAATGTCTAATTTGGATTTATGTCATACTAACGAGTGGTGAAAAGAGCGCAGTGTCCATGACTGATTCCATCACCTTCCTCTCTTGACCCATGTATGACACAGCTTAAATATTCTCTCTAGTCTTTAATTCTGAATGTTTCAGCTCTTTCTGGACTTCCTAGTCTTTGATTCTGAACATGTCATCTCTTTCTTGACTTTTGTCTTCGAACTGTCTCATCTCTCTCAAAAAGCTAAAAGCTGTTTTCTTAATTAAGGGACAAAATTACCCATAAATCTCTATGCTTATCACTTTCTATACATACATAGAATTCCTTCACTTACCTTACTCAGAAGCATAACTAGCTATCCAAACACTGCATAAATTCCGACCTAATTTGATAGATCATCACTCTCGCTTCACATCGGCCAACCATAAATTAACATCTAACATTACTGTATCTCTTTACCTATGCTAGCTATCATATGCTCGATTACAATTGCATAAATTTCACATAATTCTAGCTCGCATCAATCCCAAACATTACAAGATTATTTAAACATTACAAAATCAGATATAAATATGCAATTATAGTTAACTCATGATAATCAGCATTGTCCTAATAGACATGGGAAATTAATTTATATACCTTTTGAAATCGTACACATCTGAAACTTTGGATCGCATGCAATTTGTCAATTCTGTCAATGAACTAGTAGCTCAGTTGCACTAATGTATTTGCAGTCATGAAAGTTGATGGGTATACATGTATTCATTTTGGAGGGTGATACCCACCACATTCAAAACCATATAACAGTGGCCAACCTAGAAAATATTCTCTAGTGAGTTCGCAACATTTTGGACCAGGCAAAGCATTCTGTAGAATTCTAGATTTTATATATATGTTAAATTTTTTGTTTGTCTTTTCAGGACACAGCTATTCTTGGGGATTAAGTCGACCAGATCTTTTGACTCAGTGCTATCAAGGTGACCATGCTGTAGATGGCTATTTAGGCCCCATGGATCCAAGCAAGAATGAAACTTTCAGATTTCTTAAAAACCTGTTTAAGGAGATTCTACATGTTTTTAAGGATCAGTACATTCATTTGGGAGGAGATGAGGTTCCAATGACCTGTTGGTAGGGTTACTTTCTTAATTGATTCATCCCTCACAACTGGGTATGGCAGTATAATGCATTTCCTTTTATAACACATGTATTTTCATGAGTCCCAATATACTGGTTGATGCTAACTTTCAAATAAAAACTTAATATTTTTAATTTAATTTTAACCCTTTGCTTTTTAGAACCTATTTCAATATAATTTTACCTTAAACTTACCCATATCATACTGGTAGTGGTTTTGTTTGTTTGTTGCTTAAACATAATGTCCTTTCTATTAAGGTATCCCAGTACTTGATTTCCAGTCCAAACTTTCCAGTAGAAGTTGGATAATCTAAATGATGTATTTAATCGAAGTACATCTTGTTTTTTATTCTTGTTTCTTTTTAAAGGAAAACAAAGCGAAGTCTTAGCCAAATATAGTATTTCATCAAATTTGGTAACTCTAAAAAAAGTTGCAGCCAGTAATATTTTGGGCAGCTACTAATGGGAAAAATAGCAGGTGGAAGATAACCTTGGTTAAAACACAATATAATTTAATGAACAATGTTTTATTGAGTGATAACCTTAGCTTAAACACTACAATTCTATGACTAATGAAAAATGTTATACTGAGAAATAACCATTTCCTAAACACTATACAATTCTATGGCTGTAATGAACAATGTGATACTGAGAGATAACCTTAGCTTAAACACTACAATTCTATGGCTGTAATGGACAATGTTATACTGAGAGATAACCTTAGCTTTTAAACACTATACAATTCTATGGCTGTAATGGACAATGTTATACTGAGAGATAACCTTAGCTTAAACTCTATACAATTCTATGGCTGTAATGAACAATGTGATACTGAGAGATAACCTTAGCTTTTAAACACTATACAATTCTATGGCTGTAATGGACAATGTTATACTGAGAGATAACCTTAGCTTTTCAACACTATACAATTCTATGGCTGTAATGAACAATGTGATACTGAGAGATAACCTTAGCTTTTAAACACTATACAATTCTATGGCTGTAATGGACAATGTTATACTGAGAGATAACCTTAGCTTAAACTCTATACAATTCTATGGCTGTAATGAACAATGTTATACTGAGAGATAACCTTAGCTTTTAAACACTATACAATTCTATGACTGTAATGAACAATGTTATACTGAGAGATAACCTTAGCTTAAACACTATACAATTATATGGCTGTAATGGACAATGTTATACTGAGAGATAACCTTAGCTTAAACTCTATACAATTCTATGGCTGTAATGGACAATGTTTTACTGAGAGATAACCTTAGCTTAAACACTATACAATTCTATGGCTGTAATGGACAATGTTATACTGAGAGATAACCTTAGCTTAAAGAGTCTGCAATTCTATGTCAGTAATGAACAATGTTTTATTGAGAGATAAACACTATACAATTCTATGACTGTAATGAACAATGTGATACTGAGAGATAACCTTAGCTTTTAAACACTAGACAGTTCTATGACTGTAATGAACAATGTTATACTGAGAGATAACCTTAGCTTAAACACTATACAATTCAATGGCTGTAATGGGCAATGTTATACTGAGAGATAACCTTAGCTTAAACACTATACAATTCTATGGCTGTAATGGACAATGTTATACTGAGAGATAACCTTAGCTTAAACTCTATACAATTCTATGGCTGTAATGGACAGTGTTATACTGAGAGATAACCTTAGCTTAAACAGTCTGCAATTCTATGTCAGTAATGAACAATGTTTTATTGAGAGATAAACCTTAGCTTTTAAACACTATACAATTCTATGACTGTAATGAACAATGTTATACTGAGAGATAACCTTAGCTTAAACACTAGACAATTCTATGACTGTAATGGACAATGTTATACTGAGAGATAACCTTAGCTTAAACTCTATACAATTCAATGGCTGTAATGGACAATGTTATACTGAGAGATAACCTTAGCTTTTAAACACTAGACAATTCTATGACTGTAATGGACAATGTTATACTGAGAGATAACCTTAGCTTAAACACTATACAATTCTATGGCTGTAATGGACAATGTTATACTGAGAGATAACCTTAGCTTAAACTCTATACAATTCTATGGCTGTAATGGACAGTGTTATACTGAGAGATAACCTTAGCTTAAACAGTCTGCAATTCTATGTCAGTAATGAACAATGTTTTATTGAGAGATAAACCTTAGCTTTTAAACACTATACAATTCTATGACTGTAATGAACAATGTTATACTGAGAGATAACCTTAGCTTAAACACTAGACAATTCTATGACTGTAATGGACAATGTTATACTGAGAGATAACCTTAGCTTAAACTCTATACAATTCAATGGCTGTAATGGACAATGTTATACTGAGAGATAACCTTAGCTTTTAAACACTAGACAATTCTATGACTGTAATGGACAATGTTATACTGAGAGATAACCTTAGCTTAAACTCTATACAATTCTATGGCTGTAATGAACAATGTTATACTGAGAGATAACCTTAGCTTAAACTCTATACAATTCTATGGCTGTAATGAACAATGTTATACTGAGAGATAACCTTAGCTTAAACTCTATACAATTCTATGGCTGTAATGAACAATGTTATACTGAGAGATAACCTTAGCTTAAACTCTATACAATTCAATGGCTGTAATGGACAATGTTATACTGAGAGATAACCTTAGCTTTTAAACACTAGACAATTCTATGACTGTAATGGACAATGTTATACTGAGAGATAACCTTAGCTTAAACTCTATACAATTCTATGGCTGTAATGAACAATGTTATACTGAGAGATAACCTTAGCTTAAACTCTATACAATTCTATGGCTGTAATGAACAATGTTATACTGAGAGATAACCTTAGCTTAAACTCTATACAATTCTATGGCTGTAATGAACAATGTTATACTGAGAGATAACCTTAGCTTAAACTCTATACAATTCTATGGCTGTAATGAACAATGTTATACTGAGAGATTACCTTAGCTTAACTCTTTAATTTCTAATGCTACTGTAGTGGCTCACTGCTATGCCTAGCTGCTGGGGTCACTACTGCAGTTGATTTGTGGGCTGACTACCAGAGCCAAATGCTGCTGCAGCCAAATGATAACTTTTTAGCTGATGTATGGTTGGATTGTGTTAGTTATTTTCTCTCTAATAAACTGATTATAGGCTAAAATCATGCATATATAAAAGCTATAACTACCTTATATCTGTTTGATTATTTTATCCTGCTGAAATCCAGGAATATAACACAAAATACTGCTTGAAAACACTAAAATTTATCCAGGAATATAACACAAAAATGCTTGTAAACACTACACTTTATCTGGGAGTCTTTTATACTAAGCTATTTATCAAATATTAATTACTAACACTGTTACCTAGTCACTATGTTCTACTATTTCTTAAGTAATTCCTTGTGATATCTATTTAAAGGAAAAATCTATTTCTTTTTTCCCCTCATCTAAAACGAAAGTTGAGCCGATGCTTTCTGTAAACTCCGTTACTTTCGACGCACATGGTTCTCTTGTCCACACTTCGTCGTCTTCATCATCAGTTTCTGTCTCAATTTCTGACAGACTTGATAAAGAAGATATATCAATATCACTACCAATACTTCTTAATTCATGGTGGTCAATATTATCCACAGAAAAACCGGAAAAGTCAGAATCTGAATCGCTATCGTAAGAGAACGCCATGGTTTCTACTGTCAACTACAAATGCATGTATTAACAAACACGCGGTACAAATTTGAAAAAAGGAATACTGAGAGATAACCTAAGTATTATTTTCAGATAGGGTCGGATAGTTTACAAAATGACCAAAATGTAGTTTACTACAACATATTAGGTCAAACAAATCCTACCGCTTTCTTAATTCACAGATATTTATACCATCAACCTATGAAAGTTAGGTGAATTTTATGAAAAGGGGATGGGGGTGAGCATGTAGTGCCAAAGAGGAGTGAGTTTGTTCATTCAAACTTCAAGTCTGGAGTAATTTTGGTATGTAATATATTTTTAAAAATCTTTTCCAATGTTAATACTGGATATATTTCATCTTGTGGTACCTTACATTAAATATGGTAACTCATGGGTTTGCTACTCCTTAAAATAGCACATTTTTGGTACCTCACAATGAATTTGTTCCGGTATTAACATAGGAAAAGAAAATACCCTCTATGTACCTTATGTTTACATTTACTTGGAAGGGTTTATCATCCTAAATTTGTGTGCAGTTGATTGTTACAGTTTGTAAACTTTGCCTCTTATTTGGTACCATATAGCTACTATTATGCTGAAATGCTGTAAAATAATAACTCTTTCTCTTTTATTAATGAAGTACCTGCATTTTTTCAAAGTAATAATATTTTTCCATTATTTGAATATGTATTTTTTTTTTTTTTTTGAAGTAGTGGATCTCTGGTTGTTGGTACGAAGACAACTCTAAATTGTGTAAAATATGTATCTGTGCCCATTTAAAGTGGCAGTTTTATCGAATTTAACAATTTTAGGTTCTATTCAGCCATTGTCACTTACTCAATAACCACAATCCTTTTCTTTGGAAAGTTTAATCATTCTAATGTTTTGGTGCAGTTCTTCATTGTTACATTTTTCAGACTTTTAATTGGAACATTATACTGTTATTGTATTGAGGTGCCTTTAAACACTAATACTGTACATACATATCCTCCCTACTATCGGCATTGATTGCTATACTGTACATACATATCCTCCCTACTATTTGCATTGATTGCTATACTGTACATACATATCCTCCTTACTATTTGCATTGATTGCTATACTGTACATACATATCCTCCCTACTATTGGCATCAATTGCTATACTGTACATACATATCCTCCCTACTATTTGTATTGATTGCTATACTGTACATACATATCCTCCCTACTATCTGCATTGATTGCTTTACTGTACATACCTATCCTCCCTACTATCTGCATTGATTGCTTTACTGTACATACATATCCTCCTTACTATCTGCATTGATTGCTATACTCTACATACATATCCTCCTTACTATCTGCATTGATTGCTATACTCTACATACATATCCTCCCTACTATCTGTATTGATTGCTATACTGTACATACATATCCTCCCTACTATCTGCATTGATTGCTATACTCTACATACATATCCTCCCTACTATTTGCATTGATTGCTATACTGTACATACATATCCTCCTTGCTTTCTGCATTGATTGCTTTACTCTACATACATATCCTCCCTACTATCTGCATTGATTGCTATACTGTACATACATATCCTCCCTACTATTTGCATTGATTGCTATACTGTACATACATATCCTCCTTACTATCTGCATTGATTGCTTTACTGTACATACATATCCTCCCTACTATCTGCATTGATTGCTATACTCTACATACATATCCTCCCTACTATCTGCATTGATTGCTATACTCTACATACATATCCTCCCTACTATCTGCATTGATTGCTATACTCTACATACATATCCTCCCTACTATCTGCATTGATTGCTATACTGTACATACATATCCTCCCTACTATCTGCATTGATTGCTTTACTGTACATACATATCCTCCCTACTATCTGCATTGATTGCTATACTCTACATACATATCCTCCCTACTATCTGCATTGATTGCTTTACTGTACATACATATCCTCCCTACTATCTGCATTGATTGCTATACTGTACATACATATCCTCCCTACTATCTGCATTGATTGCTATACTCTACATACATATCCTCCCTACTATCTGCATTGATTGCTTTACTGTACATACATATCCTCCCTACTATTTGCATTGATTGCTTTACTGTACATACATATCCTCCCTACTATCTGCATTGATTGCTATACTCTACATACATATCCTCCCTACTATCTGCATTGATTGCTTTACTGTACATACATATCCTCCCTACTATCTGTATTGATTGCTTTACTGTACATACATATCCTCCCTACTATCTGCATTGATTGCTTTACTGTACATACATATCCTTCCTACTATCTGCATTGATTGCTATACTCTACATACATATCCTCCCTACTATCTGCATTGATTGCTATACTCTACATACATATCCTCCCTACTATCTGCATTGATTGCTATACTCTACATACATATCCTCCCTACTATCTGCATTGATTGCTTTACTGTACATACATATCCTTCCTACTATTTGCATTGATTGCTTTACTGTACATACATATCCTCCCTACTATCTGCATTGATTGCTTTACTGTACATGCATATCCTCCCTACTATCTGCATTGATTGCTTTATTGTACATACATATCCTCCCTACTATCTGCATTGATTGCTATACTCTACATACATATCCTTCCTACTATCTGCATTGATTCATATTCTGCCAGCACTGGCATTTCATCAAAAATTTCTTCGATAATATCCATAATGTTGAGGTATTTTTCTCCCTTTCATCACATAAGCACACCGTGTATGATATATTCTGTATATTAAAGTAGTCTTACATCATAATGCTAACAAGAATTAGCACAGTATGTTTTTAACTCTTCATTATAGGACAATATTGAGTAGTTACTTTGTCGCAGAAAGACTGGGTCATGATTTTAAGTATATAATAATGTGTTATATGAGAATATATTAAATGTATGTTTGCCTTTTTATGAACAGGTCATCCAACCCTGAGGTTTTACGGTTATTGGCACAACTACAGGGGAAGCAAAATGTTGAGGTCAAACAAAACGATCCATACTACTACAGTTATGATATTCGTAAAGTGCTAGAGTATTACGTCACAAGGTAAAAACATATGGCCAGAATTTTTTGTAAAAAAGTGGCATTTTAGCATACAGTTTAAAAACATATTCCTTGCATGTACAAATATATTTTAAATAAAATAATGTCCCTATTAAAATATTTTTTTTTATCTGAAAAAGAAATATGTAATGAAATCCTAGTCTAATATTCAATTTTCCATAGTTTAAAAAAAATTAGGAAGAAAAAAATATTCACGACTGATGCAAGGTTTCTAATAATTTATGGATTAAAAATCTTCCATCCCATGTGGTATTTGTCCTCTTTCCGAAATGGGGATCTAGGGAGCACACAGACTTTGGCCACTTGCAATTCCAGTCATTGCTTCCCACCCACTGTAAATCTGAATCTCTATAGACTAATTACCTAATTGATCCTAATTGAGTTCTGGTACAAATCAAACCTCATTGTTTTGTTATGTATATCTTTATTTTTTTTACATGACTATTGTGTGTAATTTTTGTTTATGGCTGTCAATTGTAGTGACTACAAGGAAGATATTACCATAGCTAATTGTTGTATAGATTCTGTTTAAGATAATAAGAGTGCCTGTAGGTTGCATAGAATCTATAAATAGGTGTTTACAATTATTAATAATAATATTGATAATAAACGTTTTAACTACTGTTTGTTTTTCCCATTGGATGTGACAGTCAGGTGTGTTCTTTTATGATGTGGGTTCTTTGCAAAATGTCATAGTAGGAGAAAAATGTGTTTTAGCGCTGACGCTTGTATATAACAAAAGAACTGAACAATTTGATTTCTTTCCTATTTGGGTACTTATTTCATGTGTTCTTGTGTCAGTCTGCAGATGTATCTAATGTTGAGTTTATTTAAGAGGAGACATTTTATAGGATTAATCATTAGAATTATAATGTACTCATTGGATTAAACTATTATAATGGAACTATTCTAATTTATTTAAAGGAGCTGTGGACAATGACATAGTGATACATTAGGACTGTTGACAAACCAGTACATTCAAAGATCTAAAATTAATTTTGAAACACTCAATGTTTTAAAAATTTATGTACAATATTTTTTTTAAGGATTATTTGGGATTGATGTCATATTACTTTAAGTTTCTCTTAAATTTTTAACTTAGACAATGAAATTATTTGTAAACTTTTACAAAACTTGCTGGTTCTGCTTTCTTCAGTTACTTAATTTATGACTATTGAGTCAAAACAGTATATTAACCACTTTAATAAATGGGCCAAACTTTTTTGGTGTCAGAAGTGTTCTGGTGTATGGAATTTTCACTATATTTCCATAAATTATTTGATGGCTATATTGTCCTCTATTTAACAGTTTGCATCATTGCCACTACCAAAAGATATTTGGATATGGAAAATGATGCTGAATTTCAGCTTTATCATTATCTACCCAGTCACATAACGTCTTGCCCATTAAGAATCAACATAAAAAGAGAAAAATGTTTTACAAAGATATAGAGTTCTAAGTTTTTGCTGTCATTTTAAACATAACAAGTGATTACTAAGCTGACAAGATTTACCTCCCTTGCCAGCTCAATTTTAAAGATGCCGTTTGAGAAGTCTTTATTAAAAAATAATCATTAAAATTTTCCATGAAATTAAAGTATTGCTAATGGTTAGATTTAGATGAGACTGCATCGATGTCCTAATGGTTAGAGTGTCTGCTCAAATGCAGGGGGTCGTGGGTTCAATCCCTGGCCAAGTCATACCAAAGATTTACAAAAATGGTACTAACAGCTGCTCCGCTTGGTGCTCAGCATTAAGATGTTAGTGTTAGGACTGGTCAGCCTGGTGTCAGGATAAGGTGACTGGGTGGAACATCATGCTACCTGTCTGCGGCATGATGCTCCAGTACTAGACTTCACTATAAACTGTCACATTGCAGACATTGTAGCGATATGAATGAGAAATTGTTAAAGCTACGTAAAAAATTCAGATCACACACACACTCACTGATTTATAAGAAACACAGTATGATTGATAGCATCATTTATATTTATTTGACTTATTAAAGTATTCTTATTCTGAATGATTGCAAGAGTACAAGACAATGGGGAACACATATCAGTATACATGTATGTTTGTATGCTAACATTAATTTTAAATAATTCCATATACTGTGACTAGAAATTTTTAATTACTTTTTGAGAGAATCTGATCTTTATATTTTAAAAAATTCTGACCTTACATGTAAATTGTTTACCTTTAAATTGTATTTTATGTAGATTGTAACATCTTTGCCTTACCTTTACATTTTATTTTATGTAGATTGTAACATCTTTGCCTTACCTTTACATTTTATTTTATGTAGGTTGTAACATCTTTGCTTATTTTTAATCTTGACATACTTCATGTTTTCATTTATTTGAAAGGTTTTATATCCTAGACATTTTTTTTAAAAATCTAATTTTTTATTTTGTAGCACTATTCCTTTAATTAGCATGTTATGGCCATTAATATGCTGAGGTACTATAAAAGAGAGGCATAATGTTACACCAGGAAATAAAATGTGATGTAATTAAGTTAATATATTGTTTTGAAACTGTTGAGCTGTTATTTACTTACTTGTTATACCATTAATATGCTGAGGTACTATAAAAGGGAGCCATAATTTTATGTCAGGAAAGAAAATGTTATGTAATTAAGTTATTATATTATTTTAAAACTGTTGAGCTGTTATTTACTTCCTTGTTATACCATTAATATGCTGAGATACTATAAAAGAGAGGCATAATGTGACAGCAGATCGGGGTCTTTAATGTTACACTTTTAAATGTGTATATACAGTAAGAAAGCCAAGCTTAAATGGTATGAAAAGCAACATATTATCCCTATCAAAAATGCAATTATGATTTGTGATGCATTATTTCATGGACAGAAACATTAGCATTAACTTCATCTTTTTAAAATGTGCATTTATAATATTGGATAGAATCAGTCATATTCATTTTCATGTTTTAGGTTAACTACGGATATCAAGAATTTAGGCAAAAAGCGATCCAATGGTGTGCGATTTGTATTCTGGCAAGAGATAATGAACAACAATGTACAGGTACTGAGGCTTCTCTTTGATAAATAAGTCATGTCATATATCCCCAATCACATGGAACACTCCTTGAGTGTAAAATCTAAAATTTCCAACAGTATGAGACAAACTAGAAATTTACCATAAGCTAATAAAGAAATTCTTTGTTTATTGTATTCATGTTTGAAAATCCCCATGGAAATTAAGTAATCTTGCATTGAAGGTTAAAAGTATTACACACTAGATCAATTGGGGCACATGAGTATGGTTTAGATCTATGGTATTTGTATATTTGTACAATATATACTAGCTTGTAAGTCAAGTCAAGTTGCAAATAACAAAGATACAGATCTGCCATCACATAATGCACTGATAGATAGGGGTCTATTTTGTTTGTTTTACGAATTACTCCTAACAAACTGTACAATGGCAGATCTTGGACTGTGCATTTTGCAGTAGGACTCGTACACAATTATATACTGTATACTTAAGATATTCACCTGCTGCTGATGTGGTGTTGGTTTGGATGTATAACAAAATTTCATGATTTAGGTTTCAACATCAACTGTATTTAAATTTTCCAGTCAGAATAACATAACTGTTCAATATAATCTGACTTGATCCAATTTAAAAATAGGGACTATTGAATATGTAGTGAAAAATGATTGGCTGTGTTTTACCTACACTAAAATGTGAAGAAATATTAGTCATGTAGAAACATTATTACATGTATCTCTCCAGCAAATGCAGTACTAAATCACATTATTAACATTTGGAAATTATTATCTCTCCAGCAAATAATCGCATTGTTATTAACATTTGGAAATTATGACCTCTCCAGCAAATATAGTATTAAATCGCATTGTTATTAACATTTGGAAATTATTATCTCTCCAGCAAATATAGTACTAAATCACATTATTATTAACATTTGGAAATTATTATCTCTCCAGCAAATATAGTACTAAATCACATTATAATTAACATTCGGAAATTATGATCTCTCCAGCAAATATAGTACTAAATCATATTATTATTAACATTTGGAAATTATGACCTCTCCAGCAAATATAGTACTAAATCACATTATTATTAACATTTGGAAATTATTATCTCTCCAGCAAATATAGTACTAAATCACATTATTATTAACATTTGGAAATTATTATCTCTCCAGCAAATATAGTACTAAATCACATTATTATTAACATTTGGAAATTATTATCTCTCCAGCAAATATAGTACTAAATCACATTATTATTAACATTTGGAAATTATGATCTCTCCAGCAAATATAGTACTAAATCACATTATAATTAACATTCGGAAATTATGACCTCTCCAGCAAAAACAGTACTAAATCACATTATTATTAACATTTGGAAATTATTATCTCTCCAGCAAATATAGTACTAAATCACATTATTATTAACATTTGGAAATTATGATCTCTCCAGCAAATATAGTACTAAATCACATTATTATTAACATTTGGAAATTATGATCTCTCCAGCAAATATAGTACTAAATCACATTATTATTAACATTTGGAAATTATTATCTCTCCAGCAAATATAGTACTAAATCACATTATTATTAACATTTGGAAATTATTATCTCTCCAGCAAATATAGTACTAAATCACATTATTATTAACATTTGGAAATTATGATCTCTCCAGCAAATATAGTACTAAATCACATTATTATTAACAGTTGGAAATTATGATCTCTCCAGCAAATATAGTACTAAATCACATTATTATTAACATTTGGAAATTATTATCTCTCCAGCAAATATAGTACTAAATCACATTATTATTAACATTTGGAAATCATGATCTCTCCAGCAAATATAGTATTAAATTGCATTGTTATTAACATTTGGAAATTATGACCTCTCCAGCAAATATAGTATTAAATCGCATTGTTATTAACATTTGGAAATTATTATCTCTCCAGCAAATATAGTACTAAATCACATTATAATTAACATTCGGAAATTATGATCTCTCCAGCAAATATAGTACTAAATCACATTATTATTAACATTTGGAAATTATTATCTCTCCAGCAAATATAGTACTAAATCACATTATTATTAACATTTGGAAATTATGATCTCTCCAGCAAATATAGAACTAAATCACATTATTATTAACATTTGGAAATTATTATCTCTCCAGCAAATATAGTACTAAATCACATTATAATTAACATTCGGAAATTATGATCTCTCCAGCAAATATAGTACTAAATCACATTATTATTAACATTCGGAAATTATGATCTCTCCAGCAAATATAGTACTAAATCACATTATAATTAACATTCGGAAATTATGATCTCTCCAGCAAATATAGTACTAAATCACATTATTATTAACATTTTGGAAATTATGATCTCTCCAGCAAATATAGTACTAAATCACATTATTATTAACATTTGGAAATTATGACCTCTCCAGCAAATATAGTACTAAATCACATTATAATTAACATTCGGAAATTATGATCTCTCCAGCAAATATAGTACTAAATCACATTATTATTAACATTTGGAAATTATGATCTCTCCAGCAAATATAGTACTAAATCACATTATAATTAACATTCGGAAATTATGACCTCTCCAGCAAATATAGTACTAAATCACATTATTATTAACATTTGGAAATTATGATCTCTCCAGCAAATATAGAACTAAATCACATTATTATTAACATTTGGAAATTATGACCTCTCCAGTAAATTTTGTAAGGTCCTTTAAAAAATTGAAAGCATCCTGGCATGAGATACTGTAAAAGTTTGATTAAAAGCATCCTGGCATGAGGTCCTTTAAAAGTTTTGATTGAAAGCATTCTGGCATGAGATCCTTTAAATATTTGAAAGCATCCTGGCATGAGGTCTTTTAAAAGTTATGCAGATGATGTTGATCTGCTATAAAATATGGCCACAATTACTATATAAAAAAGATTTTTTTTTCAAAAAGATTTTTCTGAAAAACTACTCAAGAGAATTTGCCTCTAGCTTCATGTAGCTTGCCTTCATGGTGTTATTGGCGGCTTTCTAATTTACAGAACTGTTGCCAATCCCAATTGAGCAGCTGTTTCTAACATTAGAAAACACTTTAAATGACTTCTCCAAAAATGCTGAACAGAATTTGATGATATTGGACAAAATCATGTAAGCATGAAGGACTTTCAAATTTATAGAAATGATGCTGAACTACCATCAAATATGGCCACCATTACTAAAAATAGAAAACCTTTAAACAACTTTCTCAAAACTGTTGAATGGAATTTCACCAAATCCAGACTAGTTAGAATCAAAGAATCATCTACAGCTGATGCTGCTCTACCATCAAATATGGCCACCATTACTAAAAATAGAAAACCTTTAAACAACTTTCTCAAAACTGTTGAATGGAATTTCCCCAAATCCAAACTTGTTAGAATCAAAGAATTATATACAGATGATGCTGCTTTACCATCAAATATGGCCACCATTACTGAAAAAAGAGAAATCTTCAAATGATTTCTCCATAACCATTTGAATAACATTTTACCAATCTAGACAGAAAAAGTTGTGGCATGAAATGTTTAGGTCTGTACAAATAATGCTGATCCCAAGTCAACTATGGCTGTCATTACTGAAAGTGAGAAGAAAAAATATATATAAACTGCTACATTGAATTTGAATATTAAGCATGCTTGCATGAAAACCTTTATGGTATCATTTTAAAAATGATGCTAATCTATCATCAAATATGGCCCCCATTACTAAAAATAGAGAAACATTTAAATGACTTCTCAAACACTGCTTATCTGAATTTCATCAAATTTGAGAAGCAGCATCCCTACATAGAATATTTTCAGATGATGCCAATCCACCACTAAAGTAGAAAAACATTTATTAAACTTCATGTTTATAGAAACCCAAAACTACTAAATAGAGTTTTACCAATTTTATAAACAAATAATATATTAGACAAATGATGCGTAACAATTATTTTCATGCAATCAACAGCATTTGGAAGACATTGTTACTATGAGCAAGGTTATATTTAATTGATCATGCCATTGGTTAACAGATACGTAATAATAATAATGATGACTTTGTATAGCGCCTAATCTTTCGAAGCTCTAAGCGCTTTACACCATCAATAATGATATGACTACACTACAGAACAGCAAATGACAAAAACAATGAAATTGGAAAACATAAAATATGCTGAAAACTAGTGTTGTTCCGATTATCGATTATAATCGATCATCAGTTGGTTGAGCAAACCAATAAGATAATCGATTGTGAAACTCCATAATCGATTGTGTGTAAAGGGAGACTACTTTTTAGGTGCAAAGGTTAGTAAAACTCTCAGCCACTAAAGTTGACCTGAAATTTATTAATCTCTTCTCAACTACAAATAAAAAACCTTACGATTCATAATTAGGAACATATAGTCATTATTATATGGTCAAGTTGTTAAATTGTTGAGTTAATAAATTTAAACACATTTTGTTGATATGTTGCAGTTAAATTGCAACATCTTTTGTAGTATTTATAAACAATGACAAACAAGAAAATCATGTCCTTCAATACTTTAAATTATAAACACATCACATATAAACAAAAGAATTTCAGGAGATTGTAGCAGTATTTCAGTTACATATAACTGATCAGCCATAAAAAGTTGCGTTCATTTAACAAAGTTGTAGAACAAAAGTAATACACGATGTAATATTATTGTCATTTTAAAGTATACATGTCATTAAAAGAGATTACTCCTGTACATTTTTAAACATATTGAACTCTTGATCAAAGATACCAATGTGTAACAGAAATTAAAATTTGCTCTTAGTAACTAATTATAATCGATGATCAGTTGGTTAAGGGGAACCGATTATCGATTATGAATTTCTGACCGATTCCCATCACTACTGAAAACATATAAGATACAAAACATGATTCGGTCGCTAAGTTTGTCCCTGCAGTCGAAACAGGTGAGTCTTAAGAGCACTCTTAAAAGGAACCACTGTGTCTTTGTGTCTAATTTCAATGGGCAATTCGTTCCATGTCGCCGGGCCCTGGTGTGCAAACGAACATTGTCCATATGACTTTGTTTTCACCTTGGGAACAATGAGTATACGATTATGAGAAGAAGAGTGTAAGTATCTTGCTGGTGTTTACACATGGGTGAGGCTGGATAGGTATGTTGGACTGGAGTCTGTCATTGAAACATAGCACAAAGAAAAAAATTTGTGTTTGATTCTGTATCGAGTTGATAGCCAATGTAGGGTACAGAGCAGTGGTGAGGTGTGCTCTGATCGAGGTACTCTAAAGATGATCATGCAGCTGTGTTTTGAACTTTTTGAAGTTTCTGGAGCAAATATTGTGACGAACCAGACAGAATTGAGTTATAATAGTCCAGTCTTGAAAGTACTAATGAACACACAAGTGTTTTAGTGGCATCAACTGAAAGATATTTATGAATGGAACTGATGCGTCTCAATTCAAGATATGCAGCCTTGCATATGTTCATGACATGTTGGTGCAGTGTGAGAGTACTGTCTAGAGTAACGCCTAGGTTCCATACTGACTGAGAATTTAATGTTGGTGTTGCTGATATTTATTGTCTGAGGTGAAGGATGTGAATGAGAAAGTCTTTGTGTTGTGATCAGAATAGCCTCAGTTTTATCATCATTCATCTGCAGCTTGTTACATTTATCCATGATTTCACATCAGAAATGCACTTCTCTCTACTCCAGTAAAATATCATGGTCTATTGTGTCAAATGCTGCAGATAAATCCAGGAGAGTGAGGACTGTAATCTTTCCACTATCCAAAGCAGAGAGAATGTCACTAAATACTTTCAGAAGAGTAGTTTCCGTACTGTGGCAAGGGCGATATGCAGACTGTACATTGCTATAAAGACTGTTTGAATTCAAATGAGATACAAGTTGAGTTAGAACAACCTTTTTTAAGATTTTTTATATGAATGGGAGATTAGAAACTGGGCGGTAGTTCTTTAAATCGTTATGGTCCGGTGTTGGTTTCTTCAGCAGTGGCTTTACGATGGCAGTTTTGAAAAAATGATGTGAATTCCCCTGATGAGAGAGAGATATTAATAACATCAGTTAGTGAAGGCAATATTGGGTCTAAGCACTCAAGCAGTAGTGATGTCAGAATTGGATCAAGTTCACAAGACTTTGGTGCACTTTTCATCACGATTGTCCTTACTAAATCAATAGAAACAGGTTAAAATGCTCCTAATGGTTGTCGCTGAAATTCTGCATCATAACTGTATGGTGACGAATCAGTTGAAATTGTGCTATCAAGCGAATCTAATGGTTTGTACTTTGTCATCGAAGAAATTTGCAAATTGGTCTGGTAGGTCTAGTGGAGAGAAGGTTGTTGGAAGTGGTGTACATTTGTTCCTTGATATTAGTTTGCTATCAGCCACATGTAACATGTGCAGGCTTGTGCTGATGAAAGTGATCCTCTAATGGAAAAGCACAGTTGTGACCAAAAATACTTGGGAGATCATGGTTTACATCATACAAGTAGGTTAGTTTGCAGGCAACAGTTATGATGCTTGTTGTATTAATTAAGTTCTCGGGTATATTGCATTAAGGAATGTTCTTCTGTCAAGCATTGGCAAAACAATTTGGCAGCTAATCTATGTAAGAACCCCAGAAAATCCAAAGTAATGTGTGTGTAAAAAGTAAAATGAAATATACTATTCTAGAAGAGGAACTGCATAAAAGGCAACAATGTAACGTGTGTGTAAAAAGTAAAATCAAAGATACTATTCAAGAAGAGGAACTCCATAAAAGGCAACAAAGTAATGTGTGTGTAAAGATAAAAATAGAATACAGTTCAAGAAAAGTACTTACAGTGAATGAAAGGCAGAAAAGTCATGTGTGTGTAAAAATTTAAATCAAAGATTCATTTCAAGGAAGGACTTTAACTGCATGAGAAGCAACACATTTTGAATCTGAGTAGTTACAAAATGTTTTCTGTCACACATTTGGTACCAATACTTGCTATCAGCCATATGTAACATGGATTATACCAATCAGTTACATATGAACACAACTGCTACTCATCAGTTACACATGTAACAACACTGCTACTTATATGCCCTACATTTAACAGAAATGCTTAAAATCACACTTCTAACACTCTTCAAGTACAAAATTTAGCATCAGTGCCTTCACCGAGTCGCACATGTAGCACAAATGATTATTCAGTAACATGAGCTTTCAAATGTACTTACGCCATTCACCTCCTTGTTATTTATTTCTCTGCAGCTTCCCAATGACACAATCATCCAAGTGTGGCAGGGAGACATGTCAGATGTGCAGCGAGCTATCACCATGGGTTACAGTGTCCTGTATTCATCTTGTTGGTATTTGGACCTGATAGAGTATGGGACAAAGTGGTCCAAATACTACCACTGTGACCCAGCAGATACATCTTTTGGTGAGTTTTCACAAAGCATCCAAGTGTGAAGCATTCATTTGATGACATTTATTATTTTATTTGGGGATTTGAAACCAGAGAATATGGAACAAAATGGTTAAAAAAAACTGTTACTGTGATTCAACAGACATGGTCTATGGTATGTTAATGAGAGCAACAGTCTGTTTGATCATGTGAATGAACTAACTTGACGATTGTAAAACTCTGCATGTCCCAGGGAGAGAGGTTTCAGATTAGCCAAGAAGCAAAGGACCAGATATGACTTATTTTGACTTGTGTAGTTTGTTACCACCTAGCTAAATAATTGGTCTGGAACTCATTTTAGATTACTGGAGTATACATTGACTCATTACAGTTAGTCTGCTCTAAATACTTCTATTTAAGTGATTTAAAGTAATGAGATGTGTTTCACACATTTTCTTGGGCATATAATAAAGATGGATTGTAATATTCTGTTAGCAGGTATGAAATTGTTCTGTTTACTTTGACAGATATAAAACTTATTTTAATTTAATGAAATTGGGACTTTGTTATTCACACAAATGATTAAAACAACATTCAGTTTAATGTTGATGCACTTGTTTTTCTGGTAAGTGTACCTGATAGCATGGGACAGAATGAACCAAGCACTCCCACCATAGTAAGTGTACCTGATAGCATGGGACAGAATGAACCAAGCACTCCCACCATAGTAAGTGTACCTGATAGCATGGGACAAAATGATCAAAGCACTCCCACCATGGTAAGTGTACCTGATAGCATGGGACAAAATGATCAAAGCACTCCCACCATAGTAAGTGTACCTGATAGCATGGGAAAAAATGATCAAAGCACTCCCACCATGGTAAGTGTACCTGATATCATGGGACAAAATGATCAAAGCACTCCCACCATAGTAAGTGTACCTGATAGCATGGGTCAAAATGATAAAAGCACTCCCACCATGGTAAGTGTACCTGATAGCATGGGAAAAAATGATCAAAGCACTCCCACCATGGTATGTGTGCCTAATAGCATGGGACAAAATGATCAAAGCACTCCCACCATGGTAAGTGTACCTGATATCATGGGACAAAATGATCAAAGCACTCCCACCATAGTAAGTGTACCTGATAGCATGGGACAGAATGAACCAAGCACTCCCACCATAGTAAGTGTACCTGATAGCATGGGACAAAATGATCAAAGCACTCCCACCATGGTAAATGTACCTGATAGCATGGGGCAAAATGATCAAAGCACTCCCACCATGGTAAGTGTACCTGATAGCATGGGGCAAAATGATCAAAGCACTCCCACCATGGTAAATGTACCTGATAGCATGGGACAAAATGATCAAAGCACTCCCACCGTGGTAAGTGTATGTCACAGAAATTCATTAGGAATATTGGTTCAGACAGCTAAGATCCCAGAAAACTCAGCTAAGGTTATGGAAATCCATGTTCGACTTTAAATTGAGCCATACATATTTTATCCCCTATGACATCTTGTATCTTGCATTTTCATTATGCATGTAAAGAGCTAATATGTGTAAAGTACAGTATACCTATAAGGTATAGGTAGATGTGATTACATATGTAAAGAGCTAATATATGTCAAGTACAGTATACCTTGAAGGTATAGATATTATGTATGTAAAGAGCTAATATGTGTCAAGTACAGTATACCTATAAGGTATAGATATGGTTACGTATTTAAAGAGCTAATATGTGTCAGGTACAGTATACCTATAAGGTATAGATATGGTTACGTATTTAAAGAGCTAATATGTGTCAAGACAGTATACCTATAAGGTATAGATATGATTACATATGTAAAGAGCTAATATGTGTAAAGTACAGTATACCTATAAGGTATAGATATGATTACATATGTAAAGAGCTAATATGTGTCAAGACAGTATACCTATAAGGTATAGATATGATTACGTATTTAAAGAGCTAATATGTGTCAAGACAGTATACCTATAAGGTATAGATATGATTACGTATTTAAAGAGCTAATATGTGTCAGGTACAGTATACCTATAAGGTATAGATATGATTACATATGTAAAGAGCTAATATGTGTCAGGTACAGTATACCTATAAGGTATAGATATGATTACGTATTTAAAGAGCTAATATGTGTCAGGTACAGTATACCTATAAGGTATAGATATGATTACGTATGTAAAGAGCTAATATGTGTCAAGACAGTATACCTATAAGGTATAGATATGATTACGTATTTAAAGAGCTAATATGTGTCAAATACAGTATACCTATAAGGTATAAATATTTTTATGCATGATATGATTACATATGTAAAGAGCTAATATGTGTCAAGTACAGTATACCTATAAGGTATAAATATTTTTATGCATGTAAATAGCTAATATGTGTCAAGTAAAGTGCAACCTCACAACAGCATGCTTCATTACGGCATGAATTCAGATATAACAAAGTTGTGGAAAATTTGTATTGACTCAATTATAAAAATATATATTTTCTTTTTTGAAAAGTTTGAAAACTATTGTGTAAAAACGTTTTCATTATCTTGTTGGGGAAGAGATTGTATATAGATTCTGCTACAACACAATTGTACCTTGGCTCACAAGATTTAGGAATAATTTCACCAATTTCTTGTAGAAGTGCAAGGTTATGTCTAAAATTGTTAATCATTTCAGATAGGTTAGTAGTCAATCACTGCCTTTTAATCTTAGCTTAGTTTTGAAAGAAGTCAGCCCATTAAAAAGTTGATTACTATTAATCTTATTATTATTGAACTATTAACAATAAAATTCAGTATGTCTTTTTCTGTTTCCTTCAATACATTCTGTGCACAATGTTTGCTCCAAAGAAAGAAAAGATTCTCACCCAAATTTATGAATAATTAATTGCATTAATTGCTAATCATCATTGTTAATCTGACTACTAAAGGTTGTTACAATTATTAGGTGATGCTATATTGAATACCTTTACCCCCCAATTTAAATGAGAGCTGCCAATATGCTCACTTGGTTTTGTTATGTTATCAATGGTCATGCAGTCAGTTGACCAGTGAATACTACTATGCATTTCCTATAAAAATGACCCCATTGTTCCTTAACAATTATACCTGATGTAGTTGTTCCAACAAAAAGGGGTCAAAGGTCAAAGTGTTAATTAGTGAGTATTTACAACTGGTAATTGGATACAGGAAGGATAGACTTGAAGCTGGGACAGGATTAAGTCCAAAGTTAAACAAATGCAGTTAGCTTTGAGATAAAGTAAGTCAAGTAAACAAAAGCATCTTAACCAAATTTATAAGTCAATTAACTTACAATTTTACAGGAAAACAATAGTTTATCAATGCATGCTCAATCACCCATCTTTAATACCCACTAAAGTACTATTCAAGCCTAAATATTTTTCTTTGAAGAAACTATGTCTTAATTGTTCATTTTATTGTTGGTCAGAAACCAGACCCTTTGGACGTCTCCAGAAAATATGTTGCAGGGAAAAAATACACCCAATTCATAAATTTGTGTGAAGTAATTATCAAGAAATTAAATGGAATTGAAATGACCTAGCAAATATTTTTTTTATTGTAAAAATTACACTTCTTTATGGAGCTACTATTATGGATAAAAACAGATTTGACTCATGAGTATATGTGTACAACTATTTATGCTTATGTTGTAGATTTCATGCATATTAATACATGTTAAACATGTAACAATTGTTTTAAATACAGGTTTACTATGGAACAAGTTGGTATTTAATATGCATTGATTTAAGATGGTAACTGTGTCAATGAAGAATAACCCCCACTCCTGCCA
Organism: Unio pictorum; assembly: GCA_030141615.1. Lineage (NCBI taxonomy): Eukaryota > Metazoa > Mollusca > Bivalvia > Unionida > Unionidae > Unio > Unio pictorum. Next base: position 15,179,320 of record JARLTB010000052.1, read on the forward strand.
TTTTTGTTTTGTTTCATACATCATTTTCTAAAGATGCAACCACAAACTGTTCTCCTGATAATAACAAAACTACATGTTATAAGAAAAAGCTAAGTTACTAAACATGGAACATGTACCCTTGAAAAGCCTTTGAATCTGAATAGTTACCTTCTTGACTGTGAATTTAAAATTCCTTGAATTTTGTTTTCAACTCTTCTAATTTTTCATGGGGAATAAAGATGTTACATTAAAAAAAGATTTTATTACATTGAAAAAAAGATTTTGTTATATTTAGAAGTTTTGTTAATTGCATATTGTCCAAAAATAATGATGAATAAAAAGGGATAAAATATGATGAATTAAATGAACGCAATACTAGTAACATAAATATGATGAATTAAATGAAACGCAATACTAGTAACATAAATATGATTAATTAAATGAAACGCAATACTAGTAACATAAATATGATGAATTAAATGAAATTCAATACTAGTAACATAAATATGATGAATTAAATGAAACGCAATACTAGTAACATAAATATGATGAATTAAATGAAATTCAATACTAGTAACATAAATATGATGAATTAAATGAATGCAATACTAGTAACATAAATATGATGAATTAAATGAAACGCAATACTAGTAACATAAATATGATGAATTAAATGAAACGCAATACTAGTAACATAAATATGATGAATTAAATGAAATTCAATACTAGTAACATAAATATGATGAATTAAATGAAATTCAATACTAGTAACATAAATATGATGAATTAAATGAAATTCAATACTAGTAACATAAATATGATGAATTAAATTAAATTCAATACTAGTAACAAATATGATGAATTAAATGAAACGCAATACTAGTAACATAAATATGATGAATTAAATGAACGCAATACTAGTAACATAAATATGATGAATTAAATGAAACGCAATACTAGTAACATAAATATGATGAATTAAATGAAATTCAATACTAGTAACATAAATATGATGAATTAAATGAAACGCAATACTAGTAACATAAATATGATGAATTAAATGAAACGCAATACTAGTAACATAAATATGATGAATTAAATGAAATTCAATACTAGTAACATAAATATGATGAATTAAATGAAACGCAATACTAGTAACATAAATATGATGAATTAAATGAAATTCAATACTAGTAACATAAATATGATGAATTAAATGAAATTCAATACTAGTAACATAAATATGATGAATTAAATGAAACGCAATACTAGTAACATAAATATGATGAATTAAATTAAATTCAATACTAGTAACAAATATGATGAATTAAATGAAACGCAATACTAGTAACATAAATATGATGAATTAAATGAACGCAATACTAGTAACATAAATATGATTAATTAAATGAAACGCAATACTAGTAACATAAATATGATGAATTAAATGAAATTCAATACTAGTAACATAAATATGATGAATTAAATGAAACGCAATACTAGTAACATAAATATGATGAATTAAATGAAATTCAATACTAGTAACATAAATATGATGAATTAAATGAAACGCAAGACTAGTAACATAAATATGATGAATTAAATGAAACGCAATACTAGTAACATAAATATGATGAATTAAATGAAATTCAATACTAGTAACATAAATATGATGAATTAAATGAAACGCAATACTAGTAACATAAATATGTTGAATTAAATTAAATTCAATACTAGTAACAAATATGATGAATTAAATGAAACGCAATACTAGTAACATAAATATGATGAATTAAATTAAATTCAATACTAGTAACATAAATATGATGAATTAAATGAACGCAATACTAGTAACATAAATATGATTAATTAAATGAAACGCAATACTAGTAACATAAATATGATGAATTAAATGAAACGCAATACTAGTAACATAAATATGATGAATTAAATGAAATTCAATACTAGTAACATAAATATGATGAATTAAATGAAACGCAAGACTAGTAACATAAATATGATGAATTAAATGAAACGCAATACTAGTAACATAAATATGATGAATTAAATGAAATTCAATACTAGTAACATAAATATGATGAATTAAATGAAACGCAATACTAGTAACATAAATATGTTGAATTAAATTAAATTCAATACTAGTAACAAATATGATGAATTAAATGAAACGCAATACTAGTAACATAAATATGATGAATTAAATTAAATTCAATACTAGTAACATAAATATGATGAATTAAATGAACGCAATACTAGTAACATAAATATGATTAATTAAATGAAACGCAATACTAGTAACATAAATATGATGAATTAAATGAAATTCAATACTAGTAACATAAATATGATGAATTAAATGAAACGCAATACTAGTAACATAAATATGATGAATTAAATGAAACGCAATACTAGTAACATAAACATGATGAATTAAATGAAATTCAATACTAGTAACATAAATATGATGAATTAAACGAAACGCAATACTAGTAACATAAATATGATGAATTAAATGAACGCAATACTAGTAACATAAATATGATGAATTAAATGAAACGCAATACTAGTAACATAAATATGATGAATTAAATGAAATTCAATACTAGTAACATAAATATGATGAATTAAATGAAATTCAATACTAGTAACATAAATATGATGAATTAAATGAAATGCAATACTAGTAACATAAATATGATGAATTAAATTAAATTCAATACTAGTAACAAATATGATGAATTAAATGAAACGCAATACTAGTAACATAAATATGATGAATTAAATGAACGCAATACTAGTAACATAAATATGATTAATTAAATGAAACGCAATACTAGTAACATAAATATGATGAATTAAATGAAATTCAATACTAGTAACATAAATATGATGAATTAAATGAAACGCAATACTAGTAACATAAATATGATGAATTAAATGAAACGCAATACTAGTAACATAAATATGATTAATTAAATGAAACGCAATACTAGTAACATAAATATGATGAATTAAATGAAATTCAATACTAGTAACATAAATATGATGAATTAAATGAAATTCAATACTAGTAACATAAATATGATGAATTAAATGAAATTCAATACTAGTAACATATGGAGATAATTATTTTACAAAATACTTCTTGAAAACCTTTGGACGTCTTTGAAACCATTTTTATCAGCACTGTATGAACTGGATTGTTTAGCTCAGGGTTCATACACAGTGGCTCTCAGGGTTCATACACTGAGTGGCTCATACACTGAGTGATGGGCCACAAGTAGCCGAGTGGTCTAAAACGCTCTTCGTTATGGATCACTGCCATCTCACTTCCGTCTGCATGGGTTCGAGTCTAGGATTCGGCCAGCATGGGTATGTGAGAAAGCTCGCCAGTAGCTTCTCGTGGGTCATTGGTTCTTTCTGGGGTTTTCCCGGGTTCTTCCGCTACCATTATATACTGGCCGCCTTTTATAGCCTATCTTGTGGTGAAAAATGGCGTTAAAACACAACAATACAACAACATACACTGAGTGTAGGTAGTGATAGTTAAAATCTCAAGTATCAATAATGTTCAGTTTCATTATACTGTCGTACATACTGAAAATGGCTACTAAGCAAGATAATCAGTGTTCCAAATGATTATGAAAGTGATAAAAGAAGTTACACTGTCATTTTGGAAATAAAATTGTGCATTTAAACATTTCTTAGGAATATTTATGATCAATATATTTGCAAATTTGAAATATAAATAGGAATCATTCCAAACATTTCTTTTCTTTGAACTGTAAATATTTATGAAGTTATCAGTTTGAATTTATTTTTCACCATATTTATTCTATTTACTTTAAAATATAACATTGTTTACTATGTCAACAACCTGTTTCAAATTATATTGCCATGTGTACATGGACTAAAATAGCTTTTATGTATTTCACAGTTAAACCCAATTCAACTTTATGTAGATTTTAGCTTTTCTCATGGGTCGGTGGTTTTTTCTTGGGCTTTCGGGGTTCATCCTCCACCATTAATACTGGCTGCCATATATAACCTATGTTGTGCTGAAAAATGGCATTAAACCCTACAACAACATGAATAACAACAACCAGAAGAGCTTATAAGGTGGCCTGTTTCTGCCATCCAAAGTTTGTCCACAATACTTGTAGAATTGCATTGAAACTTTTCACACTTGTTCAGTCCAAGGTCTTGTTGGTTCTAAATAGAAATGGTGCAGTATGGGCAGTGGCGGTCTTAAAATGTTGGTTCTAAATAGAAATGGTGCAGTATGGGCAGTGGCGGTCTTAAAATGTTGGTTCTAAATAGAAATGGTGCAGTATGGGCAGTGGCGGTCTTAAAATGTTGGTTCTAAATAGAAATGGTGCAGTATGGGCAGTGGTGGTCTTAAAATGTTGGTTCTAAATAGAAATGGTGCAGTATGGGCAGTGGCGGTCTTAAAATGTTGGTTAGACTACTCCTCCTCTAGGTCATATCAACATGGGCTTCTCACTAAAAAAAAAACAACTAGTTGGTCCTAAACAAAAATGGTGCCAATCTGACCTCCATCCTTCATATCCATCTTGAAATTTTGTTATTGTTACTCCTAAATGACTGCTCATTTTAGTGTGGCATTTTTACATAAAGACATTTTATGATATGTAGTTGATCAAAAATGAAAATGTGCTAATCTTACATCCATTGGTAGCCATCTTGAAATCTTGTTATTGTAACTCCTAAATGACTGCTCATTTTAGTGTGGCATTTTCAAATAAACAAAGACATTTTATGATATGTAGTTGATAAGAAATAAAAATGGGCTAATCTTACATTCATTAGCAACCATCTTGAAATGTTATTGTTAATCCTAAATAAATGGATGCTCATTTCGGTGTGGGATTTTCACATAAAGACATGAAAATGGGCTAATCTTACAGCCATTGTTAGCCATCTTGAAATCTTGTTGTCACTCAGTATCAGAGATGGTAACAACACTCAACAATTAAAAATAGGAATTGATCTTATCTTGGATTATTTGAAATTAGTTTTGAGGTGTAGAGGATCTGTACCTTCATGAGACTCATGTTTTTTATAATTTATTTAGCAATAGAGTGACTACCCTCCTTGCCTATAATACAATGGTGATGTCTACAGTCTTCAGAGTGTCAGCATGTGTAATATATTGTGTAATATCAAGATAAGTCACTTACCTGAAGAAGAAAAAAGGGGAGAGGGCACAAAACTACAGGCTTCATTGTCACATTTATCGAAATAAATTGATGCATATTAAATGAGAAATAATGAAAAACATTACTTTTGTTTGCTTTTCTGCAGAGAACCATGTATTGGTACAGACATACTGCCAGGCATGTAAGTGCACAAACCACACAAAATGTGTACTAATGTGTACATTTGGAGAGCAATAATGTGCAAAAAATCCCACAAATTAGTTCCGTACCTAAAAATGTACTTTGTGCAGTATACAGTTTTTATTTAACTTAGTGTTTGTCATATGTCACTTGTCATGATATATGTCTTTGTTCTGGTAGACAACTGTTTAGATATAAAAGGTTATTAAAATAAATTGGATTGGCACATTGGGCCCAGGAGCAAGCATTTTGTTGTAGTTTTAATCTTGCACACATCAAGAAAATTAGTTTTATCTTCCCTCATGCCCTGCATTTTATTATTGATTGTTTAATTAACATTAAATTGGATATTATCTTTGTTATGAGCTAACTTCTGTTCAAGAAAAGATGGGGCGCCGAGTGGTCTAAAGCGCTGTCCGTTACGGATCACTGCCATCTCACCTCTGTCTGCGTGAGTTCGAGTCTAAGATTCGGCTAATGTAGTTATGTGAGAAAGCTTGCCAGTAGCTTCTCGTGGGTTGGTGGTTCTTTCCGGGAGTTTTCCGGGTTCTTCCTCCACCATTAATACTGGCCGCCATATATAGCCTATATTGTGCTTAAAAATGGTGTTAAACCATTTAAAAAAAAAAAACATAATTAAAATGAACATTAACATTTGCTTTAGCTATAAAATGATAGAGATAAGGAAATAGTCCAAAGAATGAATGAATGAAATAGAAGATATGACACATTAAGAACACATAGTCCAAAGAATGAATGAATGAATGAAATAGAAGATATGACACATTAAGAACACAAAGTTAGAGAGGCTAGACTACAGATATTACATTGGGCAGAAAATGTAGAAAATAGTTTGGGTTTTTTTCATGGGCATTGCAGTATTTCAAAAAACAAGTCAGAAGAAATTTGTGTAAAGATTGTAAAGATTCAACTACACTACAAATATGTCATATCTGAATTTGTGTTATAAGCATGTAATAGTGCTGGTTTGCTTTGTTAAATCAGCCAGTGGAATTTGCAGGGCCCCACCTAAAAATGTTGAACTGAATTTTTTCAGTTGGTCTCATTAATAGGATTACCACTGTTGTAAGACTAGTTTATTTTTGTAATGTCCCAAAAGTCATATTATGTATTAGAAATGTTTTGCTGTAACTATTGTCAATTCCACAATTTTCAGGATATTCCATTGATGAGAGCAAAGTACTAGGTGGGGAAGCCTGCTTGTGGTCAGAATATATCGACAATGAAAATCTTATGACCATGTTATGGTAAGAGGATTGTCAGTGCACAGCTTTTATTTAAGAGCTGAGACCCCTTTTTATTATTTAGTCTTTGCATAAATTAACCTACTTACACCATATTCACTTGTATATGGCATGGACTCGGTTGTGACGAGCATAAGAACAAATTAGCCATTGCCATATATTCACTGTTCATCGGAATTAAAATATTTGTGCTTAGACTGTTCTGTGACTTTGGGATCTGGTTGCAGGTCTCCCATTGCCATAGAGTACCTGCAGATCAGCATCTAAACTGTTAATTGGAAGTGCGAGATGTTTTGTATAATGATATTATAGTGTATTACGCAATGTTTTGTATAATGATATTATAGTGTATTATGCAATGTTTTGTATAATGATATTATAGTGTATTACGCAATGTTTTGTATAATGATATTATAGTTTATTACGCAATGTTTTGTATAATGATATTATAGTGTATTACACAATGTTTTGTATAATGATATTATAGTGTATTACGCAAGAGCAGATCAGGATCTGCACTGTTTATTGAAAGTCAAATTAAACCTTTAAATTAATCCTGTTTCAACTAGTTTATTTCAACTTGTGGATGCAGGAAAATATTTTCTTATGTACCTAGAAATCGATGGTTAAATTTAAAGGATTAATTCCTGTTGAAACAGTCATGTATAGTTTTGCAAACACAATGGTTTTTCTGTTTTATTTGTTTTTCTTGTCTTTGTTTTTATTTGCCTCTGAAAAAGACTCGTTAAGAGTCAAAAGTGATCAGGCCAGTTAGATACTAGTTTTGCATTGTTCTTTGTCAGAGTATTGCATTTATCTTATTCAATCCCTGACACATATGATCCCTTGCTGGATACAGTGCACTTGAAAGGACTGTTATTCGCCATTAGATTTGTGTGTGTGTGTGTGTGTGCATATATATATATATATATATATATATATATATATATATATTACACAGACACACACATAGTAATTTACACATTTATTTGCTGATATAGTTGTGTCTACTATTGAAAGACTTTTGTTTACAAAATATTAAGCAGGAATTTATTTGTTACATTATGTGGAATTGTATTACCATATTCACATTCATTCTGTTTTGTTGTTTTAATCTTGATTTTTGTAACAGTTTGTATCAAGGCTAGAATACATAAGTTTAGAAAATAACCAGGATGCAGTTTTATATTACTTATCAAAATTATTAATATTTTTCTCCTTGCACCATCATTGCTATTTGGTCAGCCAGGGGCAAAGGATATAGTAGAACCTACTTTATGTGAAACTCAACTATACTGCTATCAGCAATGGCATTGTGCCATCTGAATTTTGAATGTCTTTTTAATAGCTGATACCTCTGAAACTACCACTAGAAATTGAATGAAACTTGCTAAGGTAGCATTAAATAATTAGATAACATGTATTGCTTTTTTTTCTCATCACAAAGTGAATCTCACTGAAAATGCACATTTTGAGTTTATTTATGCTATTTGTTATGTTTTCAAATGTTGTGTATGTAAACAATTAAGCTGTCGTTTCAAACCAGTACTGCCTCTTGGTCTTGACTCATGATCTATCATTATCCTTTGGGGTCCAGCCTCTGAATTATTACTTGAAAACCCAACTGGTCCACATTATTCTTAGAATGAAAAGGCCAAGTCATTTATGCAACTGCATTGCCCTCTGAGTCTTTGACTTCAAATATCAGACTTGTCACTAGGACATAACCTATAAGCTGTTCATACTGCCCCCCAACATGTATGTGTACATGTACATGGAATTAAAAGGTGAATTAATTTATTTAGTCAGTATTGGTTTCTGGTTATGTCCTTACCTACTTGAGCTAAGCCACTTCACACACACACACACACACACACACACACACACACACACACACATGAAAATGTACATTTTTTTTCTTCTCACTCAATAGTAGCCCAAGGTCTGTGACCCACCCCTGGGTTATAACTTTGAAACTGTTTATTGCCAGAATTATACATATGCACAAGGAGACTTATTTTATATGTAAAAATAACTCATTTTATTGTCACTAACAGAAAGGTGGTAGGTTGAGGCCAGAAAAGGTTGAGACAGTAAACTGTGAAATATTTTTTCCTTTCATGTTACTTGGTAATGCAATCCTTATACAATTTAATCTTTGTATAATGTGAAAATTTATTTCCTTCTTTTCTCAAATTATTTTCACTGTAATGGCATTAATAGTTGGAATATTTATATATTTTAAGATGGCATTTAAAAAAAGGACTTGATTAAGCTTAGTTTTAACCTATCAGACTAGCTCATGTGCAAAAGTTAAGGTAACATTCAACTTATCTCCCTTGACACAAGCAAGTTTTATCAATGATATGCCTTGACCTTCAGGCCCAGAGCCTCTGCTGCAGCAGAAAGATTGTGGAGTCACAAAGATGTCAGAGATTTGGAGAATGCGGCAACCAGGCTGCAAGAGCATCGTTGTCGTATGCTGAGGTAAGATAAATATAAAGAGATTCTAAACTTCTAATGGCTCTTGTCATTCATTTTGTATCCAGAGAATAACATGGATGCTTGTGAAATTTAATATAAAAATATTCAGAGGAGGTACAAATTTTATAACAGATAAAAAAATCCCTAATATCCATAATTATTAAATGCACTGAAAAATGAGTAATTTTTGTTTCTGGATTTGCTGTTGATTCAGTCTTTGTGATATACATTATTTTTCTAGCTTTCTCTGATTATTTATTTTAAAACAATTTACTTTTTCTTCCAGAAAACTATATTTTAGTATTTCACGCAAGAATATTATTTGGTTCCACTCTACTACATTTAAAAATGATTAATTTACAACAGTCAGTCTGTTGTTGTTACAGGTATCTTTTTTCTTGTCACTTAGGATCTCAGCTACACACACTGTTCTAATTTTCAGCTATGTGCAAAAATAAGATAACATTTATTCAGTAAAAGAACACAGTACAAACTAAAATGACATTGTGTCATATGAAAGATAGTAATGATAGCACAAGAATTAAATAAACACAATTCCACATTTCCATTATTACTGGCCACATGACACCTGGCAGGCGTTAAAATACAAATTTGTACAACTCGTATGCACATGTATAAATTTCAAAACAATGTACATGTAGTGGAGATATAAGATGTAGCAAATAACATTATTTGCCATTATTAAAATTTTTGCAGAAACAACACATTACTTTAGTTAAGAGTTATATGTACCAAGATGTAAATGACATTTTTGAATGATTTTGCAATGTGCATGGCAACAAGACCCACATGCATATAACATGATTTAATTTTTATAGGAAGAATTAAAGTGAGCAGAATATAGCGATAATACTTTCACATTAAACAAATTTGGGCCAATTTATTTGGCATTTTCTTGTATAAAAAAGCCCAGTGGGATCCATGCCTGACAACATGTTACAATAGTGTTAACGAGTTATCCAGATGTAAATTACTTGAGGGAGTTGCATACTTGTTTTGTTTTGTTGTTTTTTACAGTTGTTGAAATTCGTTTTTGTGTAATGTTCTAGGTGTATTTCTGAATACATTATAGATGAGGGCCTTAAAGGGAAATAAATCTACTAAGGTCAGTCACCCTTATAAAATAAAGATTGTAGTAGTAACAATAGTTATTGTAGTTGAATATTAAACTAATGAGTTGTTATTATTCATAACTAATTTTCTCTACCAGCAATGAATGCGTGTTTTCAAGTGAAGTATATGTGCAAAGATTTTATTTATTATATACTAAAAACAAATTAAATTATAGGAATGTAATATTTTATTGTTTTTATCATTAGCAAGACTGGTATAATTATTTGCATGTTATTCTGCAGTCGAGGACTGCCAGTGGGACAAATCAGTGGACCAGACTACTGTTTGAGGCGTGGCAAGCGGCGGACATACTTAAATGAGACTGTGTCAATGAACTGCACTGCAGGGCAATGCATTGATGAGGATCGAGCGGTGATAGAGAAATTTAATGTCCGAATTGAGCAAAAAGGAAGAGGCATCTCTGACTGCTCACAGGTAATGCATATTTTTAGTAATAATAATAATAATAATAATAATAATGAAAAAGGGTCTGAATTCAAGTCAAGTCTTGCAAAGTATATTAACTCTAAATTTGCTAACTATATTCTGAGTAAAGTATCATAAAATTGATTGCACATTTAGCTGGAGTTTGCAGGCTTTAATTGAGAATGCAATGACAGAGTTTATTTTTTACTTAAGCTAATTTCTGTTTTTAGTGGAAGATTTTAACTGTAATAATGTTAGCACCATTATCTAGCATCCAGTTTTTTGTCTGTACCATAAGACGGTATTATTATCAGGAACATTTTGCTTCCATAGAATAATTTGAGATATACTAGAAGCAAGCCAAATTTAGGCTACAACCAATTGATCTGCATTGACAACAGGCCTTCAAGCCTCTATCACTGTAGTAAGAAAATGTCAGAATATCTGAGAAAAAGAAATAAATCCCTTACAGAGTTAATTAGTAAAGAAGACGTTAGCTGCTACTTTTCTTGGTGGGTGGGAGTGGTGGTTAATAAATCATCATTTTTTGTGCCATTCAAAACATATTAAATTTTCCCAATATGCCTAAAAGAAAATTCTTTATCCAAAACATTTAAAATAATTTCCCAAAAAAATTACACATTTGCATTCTGCACACCTCATCCAAAGAAAATTGCCAGCATTTCCTTTATTATAGATCTCAGTGTAGGATTTTTTTAAATTAGCTCTTCTGGTCATAGTACAAGTTTGTTATCAATGCTCCTCTTACACTACTTGGAAGATTGCTATGAAACTTTGCAAATACATTCATAATAATAATAGTAATAATAATAATGAGGACTTTGTACAGCGCCTAATCTTACGAATCTCTAAGCGCTTTACACCATCAATAATGATATGACTACACTACAGAACAACAAATGACAAAAACAATGAAATTGGAAAACATTAAAACATGCTGAAAACATATAAGATACAAAACATGATTAGGTCACTAAGTTTGTCCCTGCAGTCGAAACAGGTGAGTCTTAAGAGCACTCGTCAAAGGGACCACTGTGTCTTTGTGTCTAATTTCAATGGGCAATTCATTCCACGTCAGCGGGCCCTGGTGTGCAAATGAACGTTGTCCATATGACTTTGTTTTCACCTTGGGAACAATGAGTATACGATTATTAGAAGAAGAGCGTAAGGATCTAGCTGGTGTATACATATGGGTGAGGCTGGATAGGTATGTTGGACTGGAGTCTGTCATTGAAACATAGCACAGAGAACAAATTTTGTGTTTGATTCTGTATCGAATTGATAGCCATTGTATTGTACAGAGCAGTGGTGAGGTGTGCTCTGATCAAGGTACCCTAAAGATGATCCGTGCAGCTGTGTTGTGAACTTTATGAAGTTTCTGGAGTAAATATTGTGACGAACCAGACAGAATTAAGTTACAATAGTCCAGTCTTGAAAGTACTAAGGAACACACAAGTGTTTTAGTGGCATCAACTGAAAGATATTTACGAATGGAACTGATGCGTCTCAAATCAAGATATGCAGCCTTGCATATGTTCATGATATGTTGGTGCAATATGAGAGTACTGTCTAGAGTAACGCCTAGGTTCCGTACTGACTGTGAGAATTTAATGTTGGTGTTGCTGATATTTATTGTCTGAGGTAAAGGATGTGAATGAGAAAGTCTTTGTGTTGTGATCAGAATAACCTCAGTTTTATCATCTTTCAAGTGCAGCTTGTTACATGTCATCCATGATTTCACATCAGAAATGCACTTCTCTACTCCATGGATGGTAGCATCAACTTCAGTTGGGTGGCTAGATTTGTTTATTTGGGTGTCATCAGCATACAGTTGGTCTAGTTGGTCCTAGATGAAAATGGTGTTGCCTGCTAGTCCTATCTGGCTGCCACATGGCCATCTTGAAAATCTTGTTTTTGCTACTTTTTTCTGAATGGCTAGTCATATATCAGGTTTTTACAAAAAGACTTTTTATAAGGTTTGCTTGGTCCAGAATGAAAATAGTGCTGATTTGAGGTCTAGTATGGCTGCTAAAGTGGCTAGCTTAAAAATCTTGTTATTGCTACACGAGAATGAATGGTCAAATCATCATAAGGTTTGAAAAAGATTTATTCTGGTTTTTCATCTGTAAGAAACACTCTAACTTGCACATTTAAGAAAGCAGTAACCAAATTTATATTTTTCCTTCATATGTTTGTGTGTATCATGGTTGAGAACAATCTGAACTTAAGTCAGTGATTGTGTTTGTTACAAAGGATTAGATAAAGGTCTGTAGTATTTATATCTGTTTTGTAATGTGGTCACTAATAGCAGTTTTGAAATATTTCCTAAAAAATCATGACCACTGGTCAAGTTGAGCATTGTTAGCTTCACACCAGTACATCTATATAGCAAAATAATATGTATGTGATGATTTTGATGATCAACAACAGGTGGTTGCTAATAGCAAAGGTTGATCAAATCAGATTTTTCTGAAATTAATAAATTTTTAAAGATCAAAAGCAACAAGACATGTAAAGAAACAAAGAAGACTTTTCAATGGAAAACTTCTGGAGAAAATTTGTTTTTTTTTACTTGTTTGTAAATGGTACAGTAAAAGAAAAAAGATTTTTTTGATCACATTAGCTTTTCGGAACAAAAGTGCGTTCAGACTAGATACTTAACTGAATGCTACATGTTCTCCAAAAAGAAATATCTTGCCTGCTAATGTAAAGCACCATGCAACCTTGTAAATCTTTGTAAAGTTAAACCCAGAAATTCACCCAGTGTGTTGTAATCAATGCACAATCAAGTTGATAGTGCCATATTTTGCTTGTACAAATTTTGCCCTAACATATTGCATGCACATGAGTAGACAAGCTATGTTCTTTACAACCATGCCTAGTACACATTCTTTATTTTAAAGTTAATGCAATAGATCTTTCCATTTTAGTATGTTTGTTTGTTTTTGGTTCCAGTTACTATTAAACCAATGTCATTTATTTTCATTCTCAGGTTGTTGTGCAGGCAGGGAGTCATTTAGCAATTATTCTGCTAATCATCATAGTGGTTGCAGTAGTTTATGGACTGAAATGTACCAATGGTAAAATTGTACAACTTAAAGTATGTAAGAATAAAACAATTCTTCTTGTTTTTGTTACTCTGATTTTTATTTATGTCATGTCTTACACATCTATTTGGATGCAAGCCTTGGAGTTTAAGGGTTCTTTTGAGAAGAGGATCAGTGCAAGAGTGCATGAATGACACTAGACCTTGATATAAACTGATGCTTGCATTTTCACGTTAAAGAGGAAGAATTTTGAACATGTAATTGATAGGAATAGTCTGATGGGAGTAATACTCAGCAAATGAGTATAAAATGTAAAGAAAAGAGCAATCTAAGGATTGACATGTGAACCTTACAATTTCACAGTATTATGAGTTTATAATTTTTTATTTAAACAATCTGATGCTTTCAACTTCCATTGATAGGAAAAATCAAGCTAATAAAGAAAGAATTTTAGGTTTAGCAAGATGTGTGCAAAAAAGTGTTTCTTATGAAAGCAAGTATATGTTCTAAAATTTTGGGTTGGCATTGGATACAGCATAGACTCTGCCATCACATATTACGCTGTCACGCAGTCTTCACTATTGGCATGATAGAGAGCATAGGTTTAGATCAATTGAACATTCTACTGTCGAAAATCTGGCTCTTTGCTGTTCTTATTTAAGCACATGTTGTACAGCAGCAAGTAAGATGAACACAACATTGTTTAGTTGAGCTATCTAATAATAGTGAAGTTTAAAGTCATATTTAAAAGTCTTTGTAGATTTCCATGTTTGCAGTCTTCATCTTTTTAACCAAATCTCACTGCAACTTAATTCCACAAATATATTAATAACAGAGCCCACTGTTTAGTGTTTGTTTGATTCAGTGCTACATCAGTCAGAACAAGTGAAAATGATGTGAATGAATGCCTTGATTAAGAAAAATGTTTCTTTGATTTGATATTTAATTTCACAATTTGATTCTCAAAGTACAAAGCCCAAACAGAAATCCATTCTGTTGTAACACAATGTGCTTAAAATAGGGTCTAAGCTATTAACAGATGAAGGCCTTTACTGAGTGCAACTGCACTTCCATAGAATGCCATATGCTAAGAAATCTAAGTGTATGTAATATGCACATGTGACAATAATTCATTAGCCCAATTACCTGTAACCATTCACTTGTCCTGCTAGCCAAAACAATTAAATATGTAACTGATGAAAGGAAATTTTAGTGGCTAGACTTTTAAAGAGTAAAAGTAATGAATAACAGAACGTGAAGCCATTTTTTCCAGCATCATCATTGCAAGGCTGGTTGTTCAGAAATTGAAATTATTGCCCCCCTGATAAAACTTCTACAATGTAGTGCTGGCATGTGTGTGACCAGAATGTTAAGAAAAAAAGAGTCACTTAAAAATAACATAATGTTAGACCAACAGATTGTAATCAAACTAAAAAATAAAGTTTCTAATTAAATTATTGTATATACTCAGTTATAAGTGGAGTCCAAACTTAAGACTGCACAGACCCGTATCTGCCATCACATAATATGCCAGTAGATCTAGGTCTATGCAGTTTTTAAAAAAGGATTAATCAGCTTAGCAAACAACATAGATTCTGAGCTGCTGGCTTATTTGATGGCAGATCAAGGTTTGTTTTGTTTGCAGTTGGACTATACGTATAAGTGAGTATAAATGGTATAAAATGTGTTGAAATTGAATAATTTCTATTATTAATGCTGTATAGTATGCAACCATTTTAGATATTTGATTCTGACCTTGCCTTTAAGCATTTTTTTTTTTTTTTAAAAACTGGATTATGAACCCTTTCAGATTTTAATGACAGAGATAAAGAAGGGAATATATATCTAATTGGGTTAATTGTTTATAAAACCAAAGAATGAATTTGCTTACATTTTATCAGAACATTTCAATGCACACATCTTGCAAGCTTAGGAAGTTGTTATGCACATCATCAGCCCCTTTCTTTAATTATGAGCAAAGACAAATGTCTTATGCAATGCAAATTATATATAGATGTATATATATATATATATATATATATATATATATATATATATATATATATATATAAGCAAAGAAGTGACATAGATGCAGTTGTTACATACTTATACTCATCAAAGTTGCTGTACATTCCAAATGAATAATTTTACAGTCAGTCATGATATTCATGATTTGACATTAGATACCATATTTACTCACTCATAAGTCAAGTCCAACCACAAGCATCACAGACCCTGATCTGTTGTCACATAATATGCCAGGAGATCAGGGTCTATGTTGTATGCTCTATGGGTTACTCCTAAGAATCTGTCTAGTTCCAGATTTGCAGATGCATTATGTGATGGTAGATCTGGGTCTGTGCAGCTTGCAGTTGAAATCAACTTATATTGAGTATATATGGTATGTCAAAATATAAATGGCAGAGTTTTGTTTATCATAGAAATGTTTTCTGTTTTAAAGAAAACTTCAGCCAATTGCATAAGCTATTTGCATTTATTCTTGAATTTGTTTTAAAATTCAACATTAATACAATTTGTTGTGTTTTTGAAGCAGGAAATATATAGGACTGATATTTTTTAATTTCTCCCTTATTAAAGTTAAACTATATTTAACATTTGTCCATACTTATTTGTACCAAGGAAAGTAATATATTCTAATTGTTACCAAACTCTGTGAATGAAATTTTAGTTTCATTTTTGAAACTAGTTTATTTTGACTAAGCTTGTAAGCAATTTTAATTTCTACAATATGTTCAATTATTACCTTTCACCTAGTTTTGTGTTGATAACAAGCTGCTTATCTTTAGCAGTCTTTTGCTTCACTCACTGTGTGTAACTTAGACATTGGAATGATAAGTAGATTTTTATATAGTTGATGTGTTACTTCATATATTTATGAATTGAATTATGCAGAAAGAACTCAAAGTACAATAGTATATTGTGGTTGTCTTGATAAGATCAATTTGTTTTTGTACACATTAATGCATTTGCCAACTTGTTACACTTCTTACCAAGATGTAGTTTGTGTTTTTTCACTCTTATGCATATGCCAAGTTGTTACATGTTTATAAATAGTACTTGTATAAAATGTAGATGCAGACTGTCAAAGCTTTATTAAATTCATTTCTTTATAGGTCATGTTATGTACATCTTCTTTTCTTTTATAATTTTTGTATGTTTTCACAGTTATGTGCATATATAATTAATTTACATACTCCCATATTCTGAATAAATTAACTGTTCTTGATTGGCAATGGTGGATTTGATTGTAAGAAAAGGATTTACCTCCCTTTAGGTTATCCACAGAGTCATCTCACATTATAGTAACATATTAACACTGTGTCAAAATATTAGTTAGAATGAATGTATAAATGAAAAACATTTTACCAATATACAGTAGAATATTTTGGTTCTGAAAGTGACATTGATTTTCTTTCATAATAAATGAAAATGTTCGATATTGACTGATCATCATAGGAACTCTACCCCTTAAGATATTTATTGCTTAAAATAAATGAGAACAAATTAATAAATAGCTGTTATATTCTGGTATAATAATTTAAGTATTTAAGAAAGGTTATGGTGAATCATTTACATGAGACTGCATTTAATTTTACAGCCATGATGTTTTATTGATAAATCATGCCTCTCCCCATGTCTAAAGGATTACAATGGCCAAACTTGATTAAATTGCTTGCATCCAAGTTGTAATGATCATTGACGGTACCAATATCCAGAATATCAGTTGATCGATAATTTTAAACAAGTTCTCTACAGATTGTGGTCTCTCACAGTCAGTTATGCTGATGCAAGTAAAGACACAGCTTAATGCTTGTCAGTGTTAAAATTTGTAGTCATACCATATATACTCACAGAGGTCTCACTAGGATTTTCAAAATTGGAGTTCAGGACTCCTATTTTGGGAACAACAGTAGTCCTACCAGCAAAAGTTGCAGTCCCCTACCAGAAGCAAATTAGGCATACCTGAAATGGCTATATTTTCAGATGAGTAGAAACTGGTTGCCATCGAGTTTAATTTTCTAACTTCTTTACAGCACTGACATGTATCCCTTATTTGTCCATTAGATTGAGAGTGAATTATGTCAGGCCAAGGAAAAGTCTTATTGCAAGCACCAAGTTATGCATCATACATAGTGTTCCACTTCGAAATGTCAGTTCTAGCAAGTTCTAACACTGTTGAATTTCCTTATAATCTTTGTCGATTCTCCCCAAAATTCTTATCCAGATTTGCAAACAGCATTTTTTCTAACTCTCAACATGTCTAGATTTTGAGGTCACATGCACCACTTATATTGCTACACTTGGAAACGAACACAATAATGAAATCTGAAGTTGTTCATTTGATGTACTCTTAAACACAAGTAGATCAATGGGTCATTCTACATCTGAAATCAGTGTAAATATCAGCACATTTTCTCACCACTCTGCAACTAGTCAAGTCTTTGAACTTGCTGCCAAGCTTTTGGGTCATGTTCTTCAGATGTACTTTTACAACGACAACACATACAGCTGGGTTTCTTTCAGCCACTGAATTTTCTGATTGTAAATATCAGCACAACTACAATGATCAATTGATCAGAACATTTTTCCACTTAACAGGTGGTTGAAGCAGGACTTGCAAGCCTTTGAATTTGCCTTCCAGCAAATTGGTGCGTACAGAGGACTCCACTATAAGTGATTTTCTGTGTCCCAGATATATAAAAAATGTGTCAGAATATGCATGATTAAGCATTTCCGAGACCTCTGACTCTATGATGTCAAACTGCAAACAACAAAAGATCCTAATCTGCTATAGCATGATGTACCTACAGATTAGGGACTGTTTTGTTTGTTCTGTTGATTACTCCTAGAAAACTGCACTGACCCAGATTTGTCAACACATGCAATGGCAGATTTTGGTTTATGCAGTTTACAGTTGGACTTATAGTATAAGCAAGTATAGATTATATAGTCTTTAAAATTCCCACCTGAAACATATACATATAATGATACTGATTTATCCACAAGTATACCATGCATTTCATGCAGCATTTGGTTAGACCATTTTGTACATAGATTATGATGCATGTTACCTCGGTTTCTTTAACACTGAATTTAGTGTTCCCTAGCTATGACACAATGACTATGCATATATTGATTTTAGTATTATAAAAACTTTTGCATGTATTTTCATTAGTTTCACCTCAAACAGCATAATTTTAGTCCCAATTTTGTAGATATTCTTCACTGTATGACACAATACTAAATTGACTCATTTCTTGCTGGTGTGTTAGCAAAGTAGCTTTAATTTGGTTTTAAAATAGGGGTCATTGAATGCCAGTATGTTAGATAACAAATTTTCTGCTTTTTCTCAGTTGGTTGAACCGTAACTTGAAAATGAAGAGTTAATATTGTTCTCCATTCTTGTTAGAAAATTTAACTCAAAATTTGTTTAACAGCTAATTTGTAAGAAATAATCAGTCTATCCATCTATTTATCCTACTTTCCATCAATCTAACCTTCTATCTGACACAACCTCCTTAGTCGCTCTGTTTTAGTCTGTATATTATGAAAGTTTGTATGATGTACATATTAACAAATAACTTTGGTCCCACAATGTTAAAAAAAGAGTTACTGCCATTTTTGTGTTAAAACTTAATGCAGTGCTTGATACAATCTCATTATCACAACTAGTCCCACAGTTTATGATGGATTGGCATGAAAGTATGTAAATATTATGGTCATCACCTGTAGATATATATTTCAGCAAATCACTTTTTGTTAAAGTTTTTGCCATTTTTGTCCTGCAGCTAAATGAAGTGTAACCTAGAATTTTGTGCATGCATCATGTTTTGCAGTTTTGTTTAGACTGCACATATTAGTAAATCTTTCTTCTCTCTTTATTTTCTCAAGAATTGTCTTTTTTTATTTATAGCTGGATGGCAATGCATGAGAGGAGTTTGTGAATGCAATTGTTCTTGCAGTTCTATGTGACTTTAATTGAAATTGAATATATATTGATTTCATCATCAGATCCACGTTGATGAAACATTGTTCTTGCACTTTTATCACAAAAGCTATGTCCCTTTTATTTGTCTAAAAACTTTTCTCGCATGTGGGGTGAGTGTAGGAGAGGCTGGGGTATATTTAAGTTGTTCGCCATTCCTCAAGTTTATTTGTTCAAGACAGCTAGATTTATAATTTCACCCTGCCAATGTTTATTATATTTGTGTAATATAGTGTTCTTCACAATGTAGTATTATCAATTCACATTTTTACCTTTCCTTTTAATATTGCTGGATTTTTTGTGCTTTATTTCTTTGCTCTCTGTATCAATACAAACAATAAATGCATGCACATTTGCCTCCTTAAACAAAATTAATTTAAAAGTTATACTTTAAATTGCACCCTTATGAATATTAGGAATGATTTTTATAAAAGTAAAGTCTGTTTGAAAATGAAATATTATATTCAGTATTGATTCGGCACTTCATGATTTTTCTAACTCATGCCATTTCTAACTCATGCCACTATTATATTTACATTTTATTAAATAGTCATGACATTTTTTAAAAAGATTTGTCACCTCTCTCTGAACTGAAATAAGTTTGGTGACCAATTTAATCTGATGTAATGTTAATTTTGTTGAAAATTTTTGTTGACAGCAATTTTACCAAAGATGTTGTAAAGAGCAACTCTTGTTTTAGGTATCTCACTAGGGAAATTTGTTAATAATCTCAAAATTTAACCTTTTTTTAACTGAGCATAAATTGAAAACAAAGCAAAACAGATAACCTTAAACAGCTATTAGTGATATTGAAAACAAAGCAAAACAGATAACCTTAAACAGCTATCAGTGATATTGAAAACAAAGCAAAACAGATAACCTTAAACCGCTATCAGTGATATTGAAAACAAAGCAAAACAGATAACCTTAAACAGCTATCAGTGATATTGAAAACAAAGCAAAACAGATAACCTTAAACCGCTATCAGTGATATTGAAAACAAAGCAAAACAGATAACCTTAAACAGCTATCAGTGATATTGAAAACAAAGCAAAACAGATAACCTTAAACAGCTATCAGTGATATTGAAAACAAAGCAAAACAGATAACCTTAAACCGCTATCAGTGATATTGAAAACAAAGCAAAACAGATAACCTTAAACCGCTATCAGTGATATTGAAAACAAAGCAAAACAGATAACCTTAAACAGCTATCAGTGATATTGAAAACAAAGCAAAACAGATAACCTTAAACAGCTATCAGTGATATTGAAAACAAAGCAAAACAGATAACCTTAAACAACTATCAGTGATATTGAAAACAAAGCAAAACAGATAACCTTAAACCGCTATCAGTGATATTGAAAACAAAGCAAAACAGATAACCTTAAACAGCTATCAGTGATATTGAAAACAAAGCAAAACAGATAACCTTAAACAGCTATCAGTGATATTGAAAACAAAGCAAAACAGATAACCTTAAACAGCTATCAGTGATATTGAAAACAAAGCAAAACAGATAACCTTAAACAGCTATCAGTGATATTGAAAACAAAGCAAAACAGATAACCTTAAACAGCTATCAGTGATATTGAAAACAAAGCAAAACAGATAACCTTAAACAGCTATCAGTGATATTGAAAACAAAGCAAAACAGATAACCTTAAACCGCTATCAGTGATATTGAAAACAAAGCAAAACAGATAACCTTAAACAGCTATCAGTGATATTGAAAACAAAGCAAAACAGATAACCTTAAACCGCTATCAGTGATATTGAAAACAAAGCAAAACAGATAACCTTAAACAGCTATCAGTGATATTGAAAACAAAGCAAAACAGATAACCTTAAACAGCTATCAGTGATATTGAAAACAAAGCAGAACAGATAACCTTAAACAGCTATCAGTGATATTGAAAACAAAGCAAAACAGATAACCTTAAACAGCTATCAGTGATATTGAAAACAAAGCAAAACAGATAACCTTAAACAGCTATCAGTGATATTGAAAACAAAGCAAAACAGATAACTTTAAACAGCTATCAGTGATATTGAAAACAAAGCAAAACAGATAACCTTAAACAGCTATCAGTGATATTGAAAACAAAGCAAAACAGATAACCTTAAACAGCTATCAGTGATATTGAAAACAAAGCAAAACAGATAACCTTAAACAGCTATCAGTGATATTGAAAACAAAGCAAAACAGATAACTTTAAACAGCTATCAGTGATATTGAAAACAGCTATCAGTGATATTGATAACAGCTATCAGTGATATTGATAACAGCTATCAGTGATATTGAGTCCTTGGCTTATTAGGCATACATGATTGCATTGTGGTCAGTCATACATTTTCTTTTTAAAATCCTGAGGCAGTTTGTATTTAATTTGACATGTATTCTATGTTTATTTTTTTGTTAAACCTGAAACTTGAACCTATACCAAATTATATCCAAACAAAGTTACCTCCTTCAAAACACTTCACCTTGCTCAAAATATTGAACCTCAACTGTTTATTTATTTTCAAGTTATTTTCATAAAATCATTGTGCTTACATTGCATTGGTTTCATACCTACTATCAGATATATCATTTCAAATGAGGTGTATCAAATGTATCATTTCAGATATACTACAGCATTTGTATAATTTCAAATGTACTATAGCATTTGTATCATTACAAATGTACTATGACATTTGTATCATTACAAATGTACTATAGCATTTGTATCATTACAAATGTACTACAGCATTTGTATCATTACAAATGTACTATGACATTTGTATCATTACAAATGTACTATAGCATTTGTATCATTACAAATGTACTATGACATTTGTATCATTACAAATGTACTATAGCATTTGTATCATTACAAATGTACTACAGCATTTGTATCATTACAAATGTACTATGACATTTGTATCATTACAAATGTACTATAGCATTTGTATCATTTCAAATGTACTATGGCATTTGTATCATTTCAAATGTACTACAGCATTTGTATCATATCAAATGTACTACGGCATTTGTATCATATCAAATGTACTAAAGCATTAGTATCATTTCAAATGAGCTAGTTTTGCTAGGAGTGATACTACTAGAAAACGTTTTAACAGACATCCAAACGACTAGCTCATTTTCTTATAATGTGTCCATAAATTGATGCTATAGTACTAAATGATAGAAATGTCTAAATCAGGTGTCCATTATGGCTGGTTTTACTGTTTTTATATTTCCAAATAATTCCAGCAAAGTCAGATTTAACTCCATTTTCAACCCATCACATATGTAGCATGGAATTAAGCAAACAATAAGAAATAATAGGTTTCAGTTTTTGTGTTTAAATTTTTCTCATCTGGCATAAAGATAATTGAGCATATGGTATGTCCCCTGGTTCATCATACAGCCTTCATAATATGTCAACAATTGCTGCTTTCATTTGCATTTAAAACCTGCCAGACTGGTTTTAGCTAAACTTGGCACAAAACATCCTGGGAATAATGGTGCTGATCTGCCATCAGATACGACCACCATTACTTAAAATAGACAAACCTTTAAGCAACTTCTTCTCCACAACTGTTGAAGAGAATCTGATGAAATTTGGCAGAAAGCATACTGGCATCAGGACCTTTCAGTTATGCTACTGTTACCATGAATTATTGCTATTTTCAACTTCATACCACCTGACAAGTTTTAACCAAACTAAGCACAGAGCAACATGTCATAAGGGTCATTCATCTTTATACAAATAATGCCAATCTGCCATAAAATTTGGCCACCATGTCTGAAAATAGAACAACTTTCAATTTTGGCAGAAAATATTCTGGCATAAGCACTATTCAGATTCACATATCTGATGCCATGTCTGCCATCAGATATGGCCACCCTAACTAAAATTAGAAAACCCTTCAACAACTTCTCAAACTAAAAAAACGCTTAGTAGATTGCAGCCAAAACTAGTCTAAAAGCCTCCTGAAATAAAGACAATTAAAATTTCTACAGATGATACTGTACATCATCAGTTTTGGCTGCCATTACTAAAATTATAAATAACTTGAAATGACTTCTTAAAAACTGGATAACATGATGTGTGGTATTCAGGTTTCAATAAATAGCCTCTATTGCCAAAAATCCATCAAACAATTTTTGCTCAAAAAACTTTTAGACATAAAAGGCAATTAAGTTTGTACAAGTTATGCCAGTTTTATGTAGTCAGATATAGCTGATGTTACTAAAAAAAGGTTATTTTATAACTTCTTTTAATAACTACTTCACAGAATTTGATAAGAATTAATGGAATGTGTTCTAAATTTCACAGATGCTGTTTGAAAATCAAATGTTGCTGTTGTTTACAAAAAGTAGATATAATTTTAACAACAATGCTAAAGAGAATTTGATACATTTTGCCACAAAGCATGATAGAATAGGAGCCTTCTAATATTGTACAAATAAATGATAAAATGTGAAAGATACAGAAACTAGGAAGAGTTTGAAAAACTGTTTTGGTATCATTTGCAGTGTATGTCATTGGAGAAATTTCATCACAAAAGCATTCTGCTGACCCAGATTTCTTTTTCAACTGACACTTTTGACCATTGGGAATATGGTCAGCCAGATGAGTGATATCAGATCCACTTTGGCCTCTTCTTTTTTCTTGCATTTTTAAATGTTTTGGATGTTAATAATTTACTTGCCTGCATTTGTATTGCTGGTTTAGTTTTAGTTAATTGTGTCAAGTATGAATAAAGAATTCTAAAGTTCTAGTTGTATGGTCTTTTTATGATACAAAACATGGCAGCACACAAATGTTCTTTTTTCAAGGTTAGCAGAGAGCTAGACCAAAGTACATAATATATGCATCAATACCTCCATTATGTTAAACTTACCAGCAATAAAGATCAAATTTAATACTGAAATACTTATGACCACACTCTCTTCTTTGTCCCTCCTTTTCTCTGTCTGTCATATTTTTGTGTGTCTGTATCCTTACCAAGCACCACACCCATGGCAATTACACTTTGTTATCCACTCATCCAGCATTGAAAATAGCAAAGGCAATGTCAAGATGAAAACAAGGCTACTTAGATCCTGAAAGACCACTTCACTAAGGATAAAATGATCCACATAGATTTGAACTTTGAAGACATCATGGAAAACATTCACAGGAATTGAAAAAAAAACCTATAGTTCATGGTTTCAAACAAAACAACCTAGGAATTTAACCCTTTGAACCCTAATCTCCCTCATATTTCGGCACAATAACCCGAGCCTCCCCGGCCATTTTTGACAATTTTATAAAAAGTAAAATTTTGCAAAATAAAAGTAATATTATGCCTTAGAATGATAATCTACTATGATATAACAGCAAATATCAAATTGTCTCTTTTCAAACATGCTTATAAAAATGCTTTTTATTACTATGACTATGTAACAAACTGTCTCGAAATTATGTTCATGTTTTACCATTCATGCAAGATCATCTGTCGGGTTATGACGGTAGATAGCTAGGCCGGTATACCGACCTGTCGGGTTATGACGGTAGATAGCTAGGCCGGTATACCGGCCTTTCCAGTATATACACCGTTACAACCGGCTGGTAAACCGGCCAGTCGGGTTCAAAGGGTTAAAGTATTTCACACTGAGCAAACACAAAATTGATAACGATATTGTACTGTGTGATAGAAATTAAGAAACTCAGCACAATATGTTATTTTATGTAGGTGGTGATGTAATAGTTGTAGTCATCATTTATTTGGTCACAAGAGTATTGCTTCTTTCAGCTGTTGTTGTATTTATTCTGATTTATAGGTTACTACATTTTTATGGGAAAATATGAATGAGTTTTTCGGATGGATATACCGCATCACGTTGGGAGAGCAGTATATCCATCCTACAAAATGAGTTAATATTATCCCATACAAATGCAGTAGCCTTTTTTGAATATGCTTATTTTTTTATTTTACCTAAGGCTTAATTATATAAACAAAGCTACAATACAAAAAGCAAAGTAACTGAATGTATGCTGTGCTCCAAACAAAAACAATATTAATGCACACATAACTCTGCCCAGATAAATTTGAACTTGTCACATGCTAGACATAACTTTCAAAAGAAAATGGCATTTTGGTTTACTTAAAATTGAGATTTGGAGTCATATTGTGAATGAATGCGCATTGCTACAACTTTTCCATTTGATCAGGAATAAATAGATTTTGGTATATTTGTCGATTCTACAAAATTTCTTGATTATGGACTGGATTTTTTTGTGCCAATTCTACATGTAGTACATTAGATTTTAGCAGCAAGGGAGCAGTGTGTTGATATCTGCAAGTGTTTCTGTTCTGTCACTGAATGTTTGGAGTTGTAATGTGAGATAAATATGAAATATGTCAATTGTAATTATCAAAAAGATGCAATGGAATATGTTTATTTCATATTGAGTGCAGTAAGAAGGATGTTATTGCACATAAAATGCAGTTGAGTCTTCAGTACAATTTTCAAAATGTGTAATCCAGCTTTAGAATCCATGACCTGGCTCATGTAATTCGGATTTGCAGAACTAAGAAAATATCTTTTGAGGAATTTCAGGATGTAACACTGTTAAGTATATTTTTGCCATTTTTATTACCAGCTAAAGAAGACACATTTATACCTTATCACTTGTATGTTATTTGTAGATACTCAGACCTATCTTGGCATCTATCTCAAAACATAAATCCGAAACAGTTTATCAAAAAAGTTAATGCAAAATGTGGCAAAGCAGCTGGTATGTGGCAGTCCACGAAACATCTTCTTTAGTTCATTTCAAAACTATTTTAATAACCAAAATGTAAAGTGCTTACTAGGAGAGTACTTGACTTTTATACAAAGTAGTTCCTAATACACCATTGAGCATGTACGAGTGCAATGTCAAGTGCACATGAATGCAATATCATAAAATATTGCATGATTCTGGCAATATAAAGTTAACAGGAAAAAAATGAGCATACAAGTTTTGCTGTTGTTCTAAATATTAGCTGTTGGTGTATCATTCTGATATAGACGTTTTGCTATGTATTCTAAATTTCAGCTGTTGTATTCATTCTGATATAGAAGCTTTGCTATGGATTGTTTTGAATTTATGAGTAAAAAATTTTGATACTGTTGCCAGTTTTGATTTCACATGGTGAACCATTAATATTGTCATGTTATCTATTAAATATGATTGGGTCATGTTATCCATTTATTATGATTGGGTCATGTTATCCATTAAAAATCAATTAAAAAAACAGTGCTCTCTTCCAATTATGTTTCTTTAGTATGGTATGGTGTATGGTGTGTCCCTGGAGGGGTAACTTCTATGGCTGGCTAAGCAGTCGTAGTCTTTTGGGGGTAGCCTCGCCCACCTTCGGTCCCCACTTGGCATTCAGCTCCTACCTGTCACTTCAAGAAGCTGTTGCATGCGCATCGGCCACATCCCGGAAAACAGCCTCGACAGGCCGGCTAAACCAGGCTGTTGGTAGCCGGAAGGGTCTTAAGTTAGGTTTTGTCTACCTAGCATGTGAAGTTTGGCAGCCTGCGCGGAGAAACCACCAGCTGGCCAGTGAGCAGAAAGGTGATTTGCAGCAAAGCGCCGTGGAGCTCTAAGAGCTCAATGAGATACGAAGGACAGCCTGGTCATATCCACTGCACACAACTCCATCTCTGGCTGTCTCGACATTGTCGTGCTGCTGGACTCAGATGTTTTGGGGCGAGATAGTGAGGTTGATGAACTGCACAACTCTTCCTCATTTAAAACAAAGTCACCGCGCAAGTCATTATTGTCATCCACCCATCCCATTTCACCACCCAATAAAGTCATGTGGCGACAGGCAATCGACGAAGCGGCAGGTATGGGTACACTGGCATCCGTAGCCGAAAACCTGCACAGTAGCTACTCAGGCCATAGGGGTCGTTCACCACTGATATGAATCAGCAGTGGAGTCAGTCAGCCCTTTGAGCGACCAAGCAGACCTCTTCATGAATGCCCTGTTCACCTCCCTGACACGAGGAAGGGGCTACAAAAGGTACCCTAAGTACTGCCTGCTCTAAACGTCCCTAGCCAGCATACCGCGGCTGGCAGGGACCCTACTTCAGCGGTCAAAATAGAAAGAAGAAAATGAGGATTGTTCCTCTCACACTTGGCGCATGGAATGTGCGCACCTTTCTGGACAGAGACGATGCGGTAATACATAAGAGTAGAACCGCCCTATTAGGAAAGAACTCTACATACACAGCGTGGACATTGCTGCCCTGAGCGATACCCGTCTTGCCGGAGAAGGCGAACTCTGTAAAAGAGGCTCCGGATATACTTTTCTGTAGTGGTCGAAGAAGTGAAGAGCACCGTGAGGCTGGTGTTGGCTTTGTTGTGAATACAGCACTGATTGGCAATTTGGCTGAACTTCCCAAGGAAGTAAAATTTGTTTGGAAGAAAGCACTTTACCATCATCAGTTGCTATACTCCAACTATGACCAACCGAGATGAAGTGAAGGTCAAGTTCTTTGAGGCTCTTCACTTAATCCTTGTTGACATTCCAATGGCAGATTAGCTCGTTATTGGCGATTTCAATGCAAGAGTAGGCTGTAATCATGTTGCCTGGGATGGAGTGCTAAGAAAGCATGGAGTGGGTCTCTGTAACGGCAATGGTCTCCTTTTGCTAAAGACCTGAGCCGAGCTTGAACTGCTGGTCACCAATAGTCTTCCGTCTTCCTACCCATAACCAGACGTCACTGATGCACTTTGTCTCTAAGCACTGACACCTCATTGACTACGTCATTGTCAGGAAGAGGGACAGGCAGGATGTGCGTGTGACCAAATCCTTGTGCGGTGCTGACTGCTGGACGTACCACCGCCTCCTTGTCGCCAAGCTCAACATCCGCATTTTGCTCAAAAGATATCCACAGGGAAAGAAGGCTTCTAAACGACTGAACATCATCAAGCTGAAATGCACCAGTACCAAACAGTCTCTCATCGATGCCCTGGAAGAACGTCCGATGCCCTCTCGACAATCAGGATCTGCAGACCGAGTGGGTGGCATTCAGAGACCTGGTCTACAGCACAGCTTCAGAAATCCTTGGACCCTTAACCAGAAAGTGTCAGTACTGGTGTGATATGAACTCAGACGAGATCAAGCAGTTGCTGGATGAGAAACACGGCCTGCTTCAAACCTACCTCAACAGCTCAACATCCACCTCCATGAAAGATGCGTACAATAATATGCACAGAACTGTACAGCAGAAACTGCGTCAGATGCGAGACACATGGCCGAGCAACAAAGCTGATGAGTTACAGTGTTACGCAGGCCAGCATTACATGAAGAACTTCTACATGCCTTGAAAGAAGTGTATTGTTACGTATATTTGATTTAAATTATTTATTTTTAATTGTCAGATTCAAATTTGTCATTTTGGGTTTAAAATTCATTAATTGGGAGATTATTCTAGAAGATCTCAATGACCTTTGCTTTTCTTGTAAACAAAAAGATGTTAACCTCATTATCTCATTTTCTGACCTTGCTTCAGAGTGTAAACAAGCTTCTAAAAGGATTGGTTGATTCCAAGGACATTAGAGCTTCACTTTAAAAATGATTGGTTGGTCCCAAGGACAAGAGTAAAGTATAAACATCTTTCTAATTTTAGTTGGGTCATATGGTATTTACGTGATTTCTTGAACGTAGGTTTGTTCTGTTAGTTTCTAGAATATCACGCGACCACTTGTTTACGTAAAAAGCAGAGATATAAACCATGTTTTAGGAGAGAGCTATTCAGTAGAATCTCTGGGCTTTAAAGTACTAGTTGTGTTTTGAGTTATATTGGAAATTGTGTCAATTCGTTGGAGCAAGAGGAATTATTTTATTTATCTGGAAAATAATATGTGCTCATAGATTTTCATTTAGATTATTATTAAAAAAAAAAAACAAGAACTGAATCACGTGACATCGTCGTCCATATTGGATTACATCGTCAAGATTCGAACCGGGAACTATTAGGACATTTATTTATCAGGACTCTTGTAATTCCATTAGTGGATTATTTTTGTGAATTCTATATTGGATTATTTTTGGACTTGATTCTCTAAAACCGTAAGTTTATTTATATTTTCTTATGAAAATATTTGTACTTAATAAATTCATTGTTAAATTTTACAAGCTTGTTAGTTTTCACTCTGTGTTGCTGTTTATTCGAACCTAAGCACGTAACAGTATGGACCTATATCCCCTGGATCATCCCGTCTATCAGCGTAGATGGGAACACACTAATTACTGACAAAGATAATATTCAATATTCTTTAACAATGAGCTCAGCTGAACACGTTGACAGCGTCCTGATTCGCTCTTCATCCATCAATCATGAAGCCATCACTCGTCACTCCCAATTACCCAGCAGCGAAGCACTGGATGACCCTCCAACCTAGCTGGAGACACAAAAGCGATTCGTCTGCTTTCCGGTGGCAAAGCACCTGGTTCAGACTCCATCCCAGCTTTAGTCTACAAGTAAGGGAGCACAGCCCTGATAGAAAGGCTCCATGTACATTATTTTACTCGTGTAGAAACAAGAGACGACCCCCCAGGAATTCAAAGACGCTTCTATAATCGACCTGTATAAGCGCAAAGGTAACCACCAGGCCTGCGGCAACCACCCGGATCTATCCTTACTCTCAATTGCAGGAAAGATACTCGCCAGAAATCTACTGAACCACCTCACTATGCACATTAACCAGAACATCTTTAAATGAATTCACAGTATTTCCCAAAAAAAATTATAAATCCAAATGTGTTTGAATGATTTTAAAGTATGTTCATGACAGCTGTTTCCATTAATCTGAAATATTTCAAGCACTGTAATTCTGAGGAATGATGACATTAAATAAATCTGAGAAGTTATTCAATTATATTGAGAGAAATTCATTTAATCAAATCATTTCTCAAAATTACAGTGCTTAAAATATTATTAATTAAAACACCCTTAATCATTGTTTATAACATCACTCAAATATGTATTAGATAAATCGTACGTTGTTTTATTAGATCTAATCATGATTTCATTTATATATGTATTTGTTTTAGTCATCATTTATCCGTTCAATCATTTAAGTTAATCATTTTTCTTTCTTGTAAATGTATAACGTACAGCTGTTATTTTTATATCACTAATGTCACTAACTAATACTAGTTCTAAAAAAAATGTTCTGCCATCTTAATTATTCTGTTGAATTTCATTTTTCAAACCTAGTTATAACTGTTCCCATTAAGAACTTAAAGTGCCGTTATTCTCCAGAAATTGTTTTTTTATTTTATTGGTCACACTCCAATGCATATATACGAATGGTTATCCTCTGCTCAATCAACTGTATATATTGCTTCATATTAGGTGAATCGTGTACTATTTTTCTTACCATTTGCAGATCATATTATTAAGATTATGAATGTGAATGTGATCCTTTCTGAATCACACAGTTCAATACTAGATAATGTTTTGTCCATTTGTTCCCTCCATTTCTTGATATCATTCAAAATTGTCATCCGTCATAGTCGTACATATCTGGTCATCAAACATTTTATACAAAATGTCTAATAGCTGAACCTTTTTCTGCTTGATTGGTATTATTGTAATTCTTGAAATCCAAATTACTTTAAATTGTATCCGGTTATTGTATCTTTTTTGTATGAATAAATAAAGCAAAGAACTCAGTAGGAATGCAATCCAATAATTTTCAATCATTAAATGCAAAATGGCAAAATGGGCACTTTGTAACAATTTTAAATTGAATCTGGTAATGTGTTACGAGTAATATTTTAACTTTTGAGTTGTGCCTCCAAACATTCAACATCACTATTTGCTTTGTTGGAGTCATTCCAACTTTGACTTTATTCGTGTATATGTCAGCTTGGAATAACTATTAGAAATCGAAGCATTCCCTTTATATTTTTTTTTATTGATGTAGTACTTGATATTATTTTTTAGTTCATCTGAAGTATTGTAATTTTAACATCAAAATATATTTTCTGCAACGAAATGGATTGTTCTCCATTTTAGGTTTCAAGTCGGTTGAATAAATACATTTTTTCTTAGTTTGATTATTGTAATACAGCTGTGTTACTTTTTCATGGAGGGAATTTATGGTTGATTGTACATTTGAAGGCACAACTTAATAGATGATGTTGTACCTCTGTGCCACCTTGCCACATGAGATGTACCTCTGTGCCACCTTGCCACATGAGATGTACCTCTATGCCACCTTGCCACATGAGATGTACCTCTGTGCCACCTTGCCATATGAGATGTACCTCTATGCCACCTTGCCACATGAGATGTACCTCTGTGCCACCTTGCCACATGAGATGTACCTCTGTGCAACCTTGCCACATGAGATGTACCTCTGTGCCACCTTGCCACATGAGATGTACCTCTATGCCACCTTGCCACATGAGATGTACCTCTCTCTGTGCCACCTTGCCACATGAGATGTACCTCTATGCCACCTTGCCACATGAGATGAAGAATATTTCAAGAAACAATTGTAGCTTTTAAAAAAAATCAGCCTGTAACATTTATACCATGCCTTGTGAATGCTATATTAGGTTACTTGAATCATTTTGCTTGAATTTGTTTCATTTCTAGCTCTTACTGCAAACAATCATACTGTGTTTAAATTCTTATGTATTTTAATCCCTCAGCTTTCGCTTTTTTAATTCCTGAGCTTTGTTTTTATCTTGATTTTTATCTTGGCTATTTTCTGTTTAATTGTATTATTATTATTATTATTATTATTATTATTATTATTATTATTATTATTATTATTATTATTAGTGTGTATAGTTTTGTTTTAAATTTATTTAGAATTTGTTTTAATTTATCATATTAAGTTTGATTTTTTGTAGAAATTATTTGCAACCAAATCATGCTTCAAAATAATTTATTAAGAAACAAAATACATATGAAATTACAGGAAGTGATATTTGATATTTTAGAATAAAATTTAATTAAAATATTTGATTTAAATAACTTTGGAATTAGTTTGTAATATTTAATTTTTAATTGTTTTTGTGTTACTGTATTAGACTTTTAATTCTAAAATACAGAAATTATTGAATTGAGTGAAGTTAGTTAGCTTTTATTAAATATAACATTTGTATTATATATTTTCAATTCAATAAGTTGTGTGTAATTTTTCTTCTATATCCAGTGTAGTGTTGTTTAACAAAGAACTGCTTTATTGCAGATTTGTAACCTGGCTTTCTATTTTAAGATTGGTCTCCGTTCTTCGTCGCTAATACTAGCCATGTAACATCTACATCGCAAGAGTGACACCGTCGCTTAAAGAGTTGAGAATTATGTCTTGTTCATCTCTTTTGATCTGAAAGTCGTTCCATCAATTATATGAGGAGTTGTGAAAGCACTTTCTATTAAATAAATCAGCCATCAACAAGCGGGAAGAAGAACTTTTAAAATCATGCTTTCTTTCTTGAAACCTATTTTCACAAATCCAGTTTTTGAACCCCATTATATCTTTACTCGTTGTGTGAGAGCTAATTCTAATTATCGGGAATTTCTGCGAGGAAATCAGTGTATCATTCTTAACTAATGCGTCAATTCTACACCGAAAATAGAACTATATGACCTATGTAATTAATCTTGGGTAGGCCACCTAGCGTGGCACTCAGAAACATAAATCCATTTTGATCTTTAGTTTCAAACATCGTACATCTACTTTTTCGTCACTTAGATATTTCGATGGCTTTAAAGTTTTTGGTTGTTTGATAAATGGACGCCTGAATAGCACCCTTACAACTTTATTCCAGTCTAGAATCAATATATTACTGAATCAACTGTCAAATTTTTTTGACCTTGCATTTAAATTAGCGACCTAGCATTACGATAAATAAACACAAAGTTAAAATGGCATCATAAACAAACATATTTAAGCATAAATGGCCCATCCATTTTATCCTGGAAAGCTTTTGGTCCCTCCAAAAAAACTAAAGTAGTTGATAATATTACACGAAGATATGTCGGCTCAACCTTTATCGTGCTCGATTGCTGGCTGTTCTTCTCAGATGGCAAATACAAGGGTATCAAAGAAACGTTACTTCTCGTAAGAGGTAGAAGGGGTGGGGTGGGGTGGGGAAAGGAAGGGATGACAACTGCAAACAGGCAATAGAAACGATTCATCGTAACCAGTACGATTTAGTGTTTGTATGAAAAAATAACAGGACTTCCGGATCGTGCATCAGGTTGGGTCTCCCAGCAATTGCATCAATGTCATCTGGATTACAGAACAAAATGAGTGCTGGCTGTCTGTGATATGCTGAAAGGTTCCTAACAAACAATAGACTCCACAATTTTGTATTTTACACTGGTTGAATTGAACAAAAATCCTAACATTTTACTTACGGAATTATATGCTATTTAAAGAGGAATGTGTTAATGCGTATGTTGGCGTTAACAGGATTTATTTAAGTATTCAAACAGCATGATATAATATCGTTATCTGGCTTAGTATGTTTAGCACTAGGTTCAAATGCATAACTATGGGCTTAGAGAGTATGAACCCACTTTAAACATGCAAACACCTGTATCTCAGTTTTAGAGAACGAAAGTAAAAAGGCTTAACCAAACAGAAAAACAAAAACAAATTAAAATACTTAAATCTCAATCTGAGTATAGGTTTATGAAAATTCGTTTGTGAGTACAAGGCTTGGAAAGAAGTACCAAATTAAGCTATTTTGGAAACACTTTGTTTATTTATACGAATGCGAATATAAAGTTTATCCTAAAATGCAAAATTAACTAGACTGACACAGAATTTAATTTTGTTCATATGTGATGAGAATGGTCCCATAATTTGTCAGCTCTCGCCGTAAGTAAACGACGTATGTACCTGGAAGTGACTTTTTATGAGACGTGTGGAGCATGACCTATCACATTAACTCATGTACAATCCCAATTTTTAAATATTTTACATTGTTATCGACAAAGACGATTCTCTAAATATTTATAAACAACAAACAATGTTCTATACAACAATGATCTGTACAAATCTTAAAAGTTAAAATCATTACAATGTTCTGTAAAAACCTTAAAAGTTAAAATCATAACAAACATTGTTCTGTACAAAGTATAAACTATAAAATCATAATAAACAAGGTTCTGTACAAACCTTAATCATTAACATCCCAATAAACAATGTTCTGTACAAACCTTAATCATTAACATCCCGATAAACAATGTTCTGTACATTTTAAACATTAAAATCATAATAAACAATATTCTGTACAAACCTGAAACATTAAAATCATAATAAGCAATGTTCTGTACAAACCTTAAAAGTTAAAATCATAACAGACAATGTTCTGTACAAACCTTAACCATTAAAATCATAATAAATTATGTTCTGTTCAAACCTTACAGAGTATGTTCAAACCATCTTAATAAAATATGTTCTGTAAAACCATAAACATTACAATGATAATAAACAATATTCTGTGGAAACATCAACCATTAAGATCATAATAAACAATATTATGTACATTTTAAACATTAAAATCATAGTAAATGAGTTTGAAGGATTATGCTGCACTAGTTAAGTATTGGTTAAAATGATATGGTTTTAAAAGGGTTTGCCTTATTGTGTATTCAAAGAAATTAATCAACGAACCAATAATGGTATATAAGTAAAACGCTATGAAATATTTGTATTACATACACATTTAATCATACGCGTTTGATCTGGTCTTTGATACCACTGCTCACATCGTATTTCCGACGTATCGCACGCTACATGAAACTCTTTCAGTCGGCTCTGAACAAAACTTGTGTGCAGTTTTGTATACGTATCAAACCCAAGTGACACAGTTATAAACTTATTTCACTCTTGCCAGTATCATCTTTGTAAACCTTTTGTAGTAATGACTGAAAATACTCGTGGGTTTGATGTTGACAATAAGTAGAAAACGACAATCAAGGAAGTGGATCTTGTATATCCAAATTAAACGAAAAAAAAACATATATATATAAACACACACTACCCTTTTGCCAAGTCCAGAAAATTGAGAGAGATAGAGGAGCTGGGTGCTCAGATTATAATACGTTATGTTCTATAACTTACATACTCTGTGATTGCTACATAACTTATCAACGTCTTCATTTAGTGTGTATACGTTCTGCATTTTTCTATTATGTAATTACATGCAATTCCTTTCACCTCTCTTTATCCATTCATTCAATTCACATACTATTTTGTCAAATTCTATAATTTCCACACTGTATTCTGTTTCAGTGCTCAGTTATGATAATGTAAATATTTACTATTTAAAGCAAGTTTTAACAATTGTCATGTTTTAGCGTGTCAGCTACGTTTTAATTTTAACTTTGTTCGTAACTGTCGACTTTCGAGTATTCTAGTCACAGATAATATGTAGCACACATTTTGTGATGATGTTTTCCAATTGATAATTTGTAGCACACATTTTTTGATGATGTTTTGTAATTGATAATATGTAGAACACATTTTTGATGATGTTTACTAGTTGATAATATGTAGAACACATTCTTTGATGATGTTTTCCAATTGATAACATGTAGAACACATTCTTGGATGATGTTTTTCAATTGATAAGATGTAGCATATATTTTTTTGATGACGTTTTCCAAATGATAATATGTAGCACACATTCTTTAATGATGCTTTGAAGTTGACAACATGTAGCACACATTCTTTGACGATGTTTTCCAATTGATAAAATTTATTTAAAAACATAAATAGTGGAAAGTTTACAGTCCTCACCCTCCTTGATTTGTCTGCAGATTTGACACAATAGACCATTATATGTTACTTCACCGTGTCCAGCATGTATTTGGCATTCAGAATACAGCCTTACAGTGGTTCAAGTCCTACTGAGTGAACATGACAGAAATTGTATCTGCAAATGGAATATATTTCAGCCCAGTTGATCTATGTTGTGGTGTTCCACAGGGGTCCGTTCTTGGACTTGTTTCCTTTATTATATACACCCAGCCGCTTTCAAGTTGCATAGATCATCACCCAGTGTCTCACCAATTGTACGCTGATGACACCCAACTATAAAAGTATAGCAACCCAACTGAAGTTGATGCTACCATCCAAGAAGTAGAGAGGTGCATTTCTGATGTGAAATCATGGTTGACATGTAACAAGTTGCAAATGAATTATGATACAACTGATGCCATTGTGATCACAACACAAAGACTTTCTCATTCACATCCTTCACCTCCAACAATAAATATCAGCAACACCAACATTAAATTCACACAGTCAGTAGGAAACCTAGGTGTTACTCTAGACAGTAATCTCACATTGCACCAACATGTCATGAACATATGCAAGGCTGCATATTTTGAGCTGAGACGCATCAGCTCCATTTTCAAATATCGTTCAGCTGATGGCACTAAACCACTTGTGTGTTCATTAGTACTTTCAAGACTGGACTATTGTAATTCAATTCTGTCTGGTTTGTCACAATATCTACTCCAGAAACTTCAAAAAGTTCCAAAACACAGCTAGCTGCTCGGATCATTTTAGAGTACCTCGATCAGAGCACACCTCACAACTGCTCTGTATCCTACACTGGTTATCCATTCGATCCAGAATCAAACACAAAATTTTGTTCTCTGTGCAACGTTTCACTGACAGGCTCCAGTCCAACATCCCTATCCGGCCTAACATATGTGTAAACACCAGCAAGATACTTACGCTCCATTTCTGACAATCGTATACTCATTGTTCCCACTATGAAAACGAAGTCATATGGACAACGTTCTTTTGCATAACAGGGTCCGCGATGTGGAACGAATTGCCCATTGAAATTAGACAACGATCCCTTTCAAGAATGCTGATAAAACTCACCTTTTTCGATTGCAGGAACAAACTAAGAGACCTAATAATGTTTTGTACCTGAAATGTTTTCAGCATGTTTAATGTTTTCCAATTTCATGGGATTTTTTCCTTCTTTTTTTCTGTAGTCGTATCATTATAGATGTTGTAAAGCGCATAGAGCTTCTAAAGATTAGGCGCTATACAAAGTCCTTATTATTATTATTATTATTATTATTATTATTATTATTATTATTATTATAAAATGTAGCAAACATACAAAATCGGTGACTGAATCTTCAGTGACGTTTGATTTTTGCATACTATTTTTAATCTAATGGAAACACAACGTTTCATTTTGACGGAAACAAGAGAACTTTATTATTATTCTCAGGATACTTGTATATGAATTAAAATGTAGAATAGTACTTATACTAAATATCAAATACTATGGTAACCTAAATTTGTTTGTTAACTTGCTACAGGGGATATGATATTGTTTTTATTTCAATCTTGGAATCTAAATGAAGAAACAAAATCAATTTAAAGGTGTCAAGTGTCATTTGTGCTGCTTGTGATATAAAATACACGTGAATGCTTTAAAACTTCTTTCTCACTTAGTAACCATGAATAATGCATGGCTAAGGTAATTTGTAATTGTGTGTTAGCCGACAATAGTAGCATTTGTTTGAGTGATTTTTTCTTAGAGAGTTCACACATATCCACTCACGTATGTGAACTAAGCAAACGACACGAGCCACCTTTTTTTTTGATAAATCAAACGTTGATAATTTTAACATCTCGAGACACGTTTTCAATCATGTCTTAAATTACTGCTCAACATATTTTGCAAGTAGCACTAGTTCAGATTTACGAAGATAAGTTATCAAGCACAAGAAATACAAACTCGTATCACTGACGGCTATTTAGTATAAATGGCTGATTTTAGACTATGATTAGTAATGTGTTACGACTCTATGGTCTTAGAATAAGTACAAGAAAAAAAGCAAAAACAAGCAAGTTTTGTAAAATTTAACATATAGTTTATTTCTAAACAATACAAAGTGAAAATGTATTTTGTAAAAACCACAACAGTTTTGCGAATTAATTCCCAAGGAGTCCTAAAAGTTATATTACAAGTCCATAAGTGTAGAGTATTCCAAATAAGTTCCAGTGGTGTTACAAATTAATTCCAATCTTGAAATTGCTGATGTACCAAGTGTTTGCAATATAACTGATTTTATCTTGTGTGAAATGTTTATTTTATAGTTTATTTTGTTAGGGTCTTGTGGTTTTGGTAAGGATGTTATTTGTGGTTTGATGCAGTTAGTTTTGATACTGCTTTCCCCATTTCCAGTGTGATGGCTTGTTATGATTTAATTGGGGTTGTTTCTGATCGAGTTTCCCTTGTGGTATCTAAGATGTTGGTAGATTTATTAATGTTAATCCCGTCGGGCTTTACTTGAGCTTTTGCAACCTGGTATGTTACACTATTTGTTTTAGCTTATATTATTTAGTTTGCTGTTCCCTCGTTGCAGTTAGGCATTTAATTGACCAATGTAGGTGGAAGTGTTTGTAATGTACACATTTTGAACTTTGAATTTGCAATCCGTTCGGGTGGTCTCCCACACTTGTTTGACCTTGACCTGAACTTCCATTTGGTGGAGAAGTGGCTGCACACTTTGTACTTATCGCAAAAGCGCGGTTTCTTAAGATAATCGTGTATCAAGTAATGTTTGCCATATTGTCACAGTCTGGCTTGTTGTAGGGGACATTGTTTGAATGTCTTAATGAGAGCAGTTAAATTGTAGCCTTGTTTGTTTTCTAGGCGCTATACTAAGTCCTCTTCTTCTTCTTAATATTTCTGGATATTTGAAGCTCTGTTATTTAGCTTCTTTTACTAATATTTTTGAATTTTGTTTATCAAAACCTTTGTTGAAAATGGTCCCATAGAAGATACAGGTGTTTATACTTGCTAAGATCATCTTTGATCTGCTTGTCTCGTTTAGTATTTGTGTAATTTGCGATGGAATTTTGTCGCTTCTGATTTGTGCCATGGGGCTGATAGAGGAGGCCTTTTTGATGGTATGACTTTTTATACGTGACTCTCGAGTTGTTTGTTGGTGATTTTAGTTGTTTTATTTGAAGTTTGATACATATTGATACAAACTCATTATGCTCTTTAATTTTGTCCGATTTTGGGAAAATTAAGCTCAACGGGACAAAATGAGTTGGAATTGAACTCTTTTTTTTATTTTTCATTACATTATATTGTAATGTAAATTTATTCATTAGAGATGATGTTTCATTATTTTGTAAAAAGAGTAATGATGACCTATATCCTGACCTTGATTCAACGTTTGTGACAACCATGTAAAAAAGTGTTTTCATTTTTACAAAAAAATGATTGGTTGTTGTCAAGGTCAAGATAGGACTAGTGAGGAAGTAGACAACTTTTTATTCTTAAAGTAGAAATGATTGGTTCTCGTCGGGGTCATGTTAGGAGTACGTGATATAAAGAATCACGTGACTCCATATCCTACTTTGTGATTTCGCAATTTGGGGATTTGTTTCAAAACTGCGTATTAGAATATGATAGTTTCCTTTTTAGTGAGAATTAGTTAATTCTGGGCTTTTGCAAATGACGTTAAGTCATTTTCTGTTGCTGTAACTAAGCATTTGGATTTTAAAGGATTAATTTGTATATCTGGTAATATTTGATGTGCTCAAACTAAATTCTTGGACAAAGACAGTTTATCAAAATCTTATTCGAATTTCCAAAACCGGAGTGTTAAATCTTATGATTCTATAAGGAAATATAGATAAACACAAAACAGACTTCAGTATCCGTCATTGTCTTTCATCTTGGATTTTCCAACAGGGCTCGGACATGGATTTATTAGAATATTTAATTACTAGGACTTTTGTAATTTAATATGTTGTTTATTCTTTGATTACGTTTTGAATTTGATTCATAAAGCTGTAAGTTCTTTTGCCATTTTTACAATCATGTTTCAGGGAAAAAAAATATTTGTTAAATTTTACAAAGCTTGATGTTTTCACTCTTTCATTGGTACCGTTTATTAGAGCCTAAACTTGTAACAGTACCCTATATAATATGCCAACCAGGTTCCGTATTTACACGCTCATCGGGGCATTTAGTTTTACTAGATTAATGGGAATCTGGCCACGTATTCGCCTTCATTTGTCTGAGAGGGAAGAGTGGAAAAGCACTTCGGCTGGAACGCAACTTGAAACACCAAGACAGAATCTGAGCCAAATCCAGCCCAATGTATTATTGATAAGTTATTATGAATGTTCTGTAGCCATTCTCCTGCTCCCACAATTCTGCCGCAGTCCAAGCTTCTTGCTGCTGTTGTTCGGAAAATGCATCTAACATGTGAATGTCCGAAAGATGTTAAGTAACTTCCACCAAGGAAGACATGGGACGTTGTCGGAATTATGTACTGTATCAGTTGTGAAAGGACGCGTACTCTAAATTGACATTGCTGTGGCCTTTGCTTTTGTATCTTAAGGAACATGCAAGCCACGTATTTAACTGCACGTACGAAAGGACCAACTTACTTGGAGTTGTTCATGAACTCCTGAAATCCAAGGTTCAATAATCTCTGCCTGTCCGAGTCGTGTTCTTCTACCTCTTTTTCAACTTCCTCTGCATCCTCTTCCTGTAATTGTTTTTCGTCAGTAGATTAAACCTCAGTATTGGCGGTGGAGCTCGTGAAGAGTACAGCGCTAAATATTGCCTGTAGTTCCTCAGTAGCTGTTGTGGGTATTGTTTCATGCAGTGGGCATGGAGGGTTGGGTGTAGTACTGCTCCTCATTTCGAAGGAAAGGTTACGGGCTGTCAGATTCTGTTTAAGAACAGGAATTACAGCTGCTTTCGTAGATAGGTCAGTCGCCTGTAACATGTTTGCCCTCTTCCTCTCCCTCTTTTTCTTGTTTTTCCTCGTTTTAGCATGACTCCAAAGCCCAAACGTATTATTATTGTCGAAATGCACATTTGTTTCATCCCACGCTGATAAAATGTTGTGCGTTTGACCCCGGCGATCAAGCTCCAAACAGAGCCATAATGTCCCGTAGTGCTGCAGTCGGAATGATTGCAGTAACTTGCAGCTGGAATGCCGACTCGCCTTGGTGGTCTGGTCTGCTTTCTTCCATCGCTTGAGACAACTGCATAGTGGCTTCACTAACTGCGACTGAATTTGGCCAGACTGTTGCATCCACAGCTTTATGAGATAAATATGGTAAAAGGAGTTATTTTAAGGAAAACATCTCTCCGATTCGGTACTCGGACGTAAAGGAAACCGTGATCAAGATCGCCAGAGGAAAGTGTAACAGAGCATGTTAATTAATACTATTTGTTTCAATCGATACAAAACAATACATTACCGTTTCTGTTTGTAAGACTTTTAATAATAACCATAATAATAATACTAAGATGATGTACTAAATCGTGATGGTTCTTGCTTGGAGAAATCCAGTAAACGTTGTAACACAACTGTTCTGTCTTGTACTTTTGTTTTAGATGCGGCCACCTTTAAGCTGCAACAGGAGTAGTTAAGAAGACGTCACCGTCAGAGAAGTAGAAATGGGATTTCATTTTAGTATCAAATTAGGAAACACGGGTATAGAATCGGGTTTGATGGGCATCATCGTGAACGCCAAAGAAGTAGAAGTGAATAAACTCCCCACATCCCTGCCGAGTGTGTCCGCTACAAAATGTACTTATGTTCCTTTTATGGCTATTTACATTCACGTTTGAATATTGATAAGTTGATTGTTTACTTTTCTTAGTTTCTTTTTCTATTCACATTGATTAAATCAATACAAGGCACACTTATGAGTTAGACATGAAAAATGGTTTAAATGAAGAAAGCTGAGCACTACAAACACTGAACTCAAAGACATTCACGTGCAAGCGCATGGAAATAAGTGTGGCATAAAAACTAAGGGAAATGACGAACCAGCAATAGGTAATTAAAATATTTAATATGTGTACAGTTGATCTAAATTATTATTCTGCTTTACTTAACATTACTACCAACCATACAATTATCTCTGTCTCTCTTTTTCATTAGTTAACATGGGAATATCATCTCCCTTTGGTCGATTTGACTTAGCATTTACCATGATTCATAGGTCCAGAGACATTGTCTTATGGCAAACAATAAAATCTTCTACGCTTGTCTTTCCATGGATTTTCTCCTATATCTTGCTACGATGAGAGAGAGAGAGAGAGAGAGAGAGAGAGAGAGAGAGAGAGAGAGAGAGAGAGAGAGAGAGAGAGAGAGATTCATGTTTAGTTAATAATAATCAATTTTAGAACATTATAATATCTTTAAGAATTAACAACAATAAAGAATTATATAAACTGCAGTATGAGTGCCTTGTAACCCATAAATGTTTCGTATATTTTCGACAGGCTATAAAAACTGTAGATAAATAGCAATGGAAGCGTGTACATAATATTAGGACTAACCATAACTTTAGTTTCAAGGTTTTCATCAACCCCAAATACCTTTTCTCTCTCACTCTAGATTTTTCTGTATTTATGATTGAGAGGGGAAAGAGAAAAGGAAAGCGGAAAGGATAGCGTTTAAATTGTGTACCATAAAAATTCATTTAGAAAACAGGGATTATTGATACTATGTATCGTTATTTCAATACATCACTAATGATTTAATGATCAATGAGTGGAAGTTCATCATTGTTCTAGAATCAATTAGCACACAGTTGCAAGAATGTTTATATGAGCGTAGTATCGTGCCATGGGCGGATCACTATTGTAAATTCGTGAACACTGTTTAGAAATAGGTACTGTATCTAAGGAATGACCTCCCTCGATATTATAACCCGGTGTGAGTGAATATATAGAACATCAACAGAGAATTAGGAAAGATTTTTGGGAAGAAATAATGCAATACGAGCCCACTTAGACCAGACAAATTTAATCAAACAAATTAATAGTGGTGATTTCCATTCAACTAAGTCATATAAAAAGGATTTAATAGCAGTGTATAATTTTGATTTATTTTATCGTCAACACGAATGGTGAAAAGAGCACAATATACACCACTAATTTTATCACATTCCTCTCGACCGTTTTCCAACGTTTCTGACGCGTCGAGTTTTTGTATTCCAACCACTTCATCATTTCCTGGACTTCCTTGTCCTTTATTATAAAACTCGTCACCTCTCCTCTTTCCGGACTTCACTAGTCACTTCTCAATTTTTCGGAGTTGCGACTTTTTGTCGGACTATCGAGTATAACTCTCAGAAAGCTGTTTCCTTAAAGGACAAAGTTATCCCTAAATTTCTATATGTACCACAAGCTAGATGTCCATATAATTCTTTAACGTACGGTACTCAGAACACACTAGCTTTCCAGACACTGCGCAAACTCTGACTTAATACGGTAGCATCTTACCCTCGCTTCACAGCGACATGTCATACATTACCACGTGAGTGGTTTGTCAACATTTACCGTATGCTACTACATGTTTTGCATAAACTTCACAAATCCTGTCCTTACAAGATTTGTATTGTTACAAAATCAAATCTAGATAGGTAATTATCGTTAAACTCACGATACTCGGTATCGTCCCAACAAAGGAAATTAGTTCATTTTTATTTCATAGAACGCATTGAAATCCTAAACATATGAACATTTGGGCCGCATACAATAAATTCTACCACTGAACTAATAACTACAAAATTAAAAAGATAAATTGCATAACAACTATAGCATCAACACATTTCTGTTAAATTGAATAAACGATACGTAAGATGGAACCTAGTCATATCAAACACATTTGCATGAAACAGTAAACAAAATAGTATTACGTTAAATTAAACTTGCACACCTTAATGCTGTTTTCTTTAGGACTTGTGCAGCCTGGTACTAACAACTTTCTTTTCCCACAAGACAGGCTCATGGTCCCCATATTATTAAACGAGGAAAGCACCACTCTTTTCATAGGTTCCTCGGAGCCAAACTTCTCCTCTCTCAGGAAGTTTAGGACTACATAATTTTGACAAAGGCTGTCACTTTAAATTCACATTACTTCCAAGTTCTTCGCTTAATTTTACTCGGACCAATCATCAAGCGGTGGTTTCTAAAAACAATCTTAAGACAATCATTTTTTTCGTCATTTAAAATCGCTGAATTACGCGCG
Source organism: Unio pictorum (assembly GCA_030141615.1). NCBI lineage: Eukaryota > Metazoa > Mollusca > Bivalvia > Unionida > Unionidae > Unio > Unio pictorum. The sequence goes on from JARLTB010000052.1 coordinate 15,224,136, forward strand.
CGCGCGTGTGTGTGTGTGCGTGTGTGTGTGTGTGTGTGTGTGTGTGTGTGTGTGTGTGTGTGTGTAAAGGCGAACATTTCTGGAGATCCAACAATAATACATTAGTTGAGACCAGAGATCCCTTAAATAGATTTATGGAGAACAGGCGCATATCAATTGCCATACTGACATGTTTAGAATGTCCTTTCGAGGGGAAAATGTTATTCTTAATTAATTTGTTTAGACAGCAGCCCGACAGGCTATTAGAAACATGGTAAACTTTATTTTCATGGTAAAGATGTCACAATTGAAAAGTCGCAGAAACTCTCTATCAAATTACCAGATCAAGCCGATCCCGATGTTGGCGCATCTGAGAAAAGGCGGCAGAGAGATTTGACTGATTGGTTACACGTAGGCCCCGGGGGATTTGCAAGAAATTCCCTCGTAAAAACTGTTGTCGAAGGAATCCGAGAAACTGATTTGGACTGACGTTGAAAGCAGAGATGGTGTGAATATTCCATGTAATTTGTTGATGCCATATATAATGCTTTGCTGAACTTATTTTTATTTACAAGAATATTTTCTAATACAAATCGTATAATATATTGCTTTATGAAGCATAACGGTGCTGAGTTTATGCATAGGAAGTCGTACGAAGTTGTTTGACGAATTGTTTTAATTGATTGTCGTGTTTGTATGAAAGCTAGGTTCTAAGAATTGAATGCATTACATTAGTTAATATGATTACGAGAATCCGTGTGACTTCACCGAATTCAGAAGATTTCACGTATGATTAAAGAGTGAGTATGCAATGACGTATTAACTGATGTAATGTATCTCACTTATTCGCTGTGTAACTTGCGGCAAGCTCCAAACCTCTAAGCCTTGTGTGGTGTGTGTTAATGTGTGACGTTAATGCATGACAAATTAGCCATTTGACTAACTAGGTTAAAAGGGAGAACATAGCTCCTGAGACGTGCAATCATGTGACTTACTCCTACGACGTATCAATTCTGAGAGGTATTATGAGAGTGTCCTGAGACGGATTGTTGAAAGTAGCATCCTGAGATTCAAGAGTCTGAACAGCTATAGTGGAAGTAGAGCGAACCGAAGAAACAGGTTATGCAAATGTACAAGAAGTAGACTTTGATTGTTCACTCGACCATTTGATGAATTAAATCTATCAGTAAACAGATCAGCTATTTTTTACAAATCCGTTTGTGCTTTCTTTTGTAAATCGAGAAAGCTTTATTTTCTAAAAGCAGAGTATATTCCTGATGAATGACTTCTCATAGTTGTTTTATCTAATTTATATATAAATATATATATATATATATATATATATATATATATATATATATATATATATATATATATATATATATATATATATCACCATTTACCTTTTTATTTACTCGTAACATAACATCGAGGGTGGTCAACCTCTAGATGACGAAAACCAAATTAATATAATACTTTGCGATTCTGACAATGTTAAGTTAACGAGCAAAGAAATGAGCCTATAATAAGAACACATCCTTCTATTTTGTATTCGGGATGACTTACATGTTTGCGTGAAAGTATGCGTGTCAACATTTTCTACCCATTTCGTTGGATTATATGGGTGTGTGCGTGTTTGCATAGTAATATAAAAGTGGGCGATATATTGCAATAGTGTGTGATTGGGAAGTAATACAAATATTTGGTGATTATAGGTTGCGTTTGTGGCTTGTAATCAAAAAGTGGCCGCTAAATAATAAATATGGTGTGTTGGATTGTAAAGGTGTGTGCCGCACTTTTTATTTCATTTTCCCATGTCCCTATAATCAGTAGACTCTTTTATCCCTTAACGTCTGTGACATTACATTTTCCTTTGTTTCTTTGAACACTTTATCTCCACAAATACCCTTGTCATTATAAAGCATTTCCATGTTAACATACGGTCTTTGTAATGGTATACACCAAAAACTGCTTACATTTATTAACCTAACAGTTTAACAGCAAAGTCCCATAATGATTTATAAAATCTATGACTAGAATTATTAAATGATCAAATGTTATCCATATTACAAGTTAAAAAGAAGGTACAATAAAATACAAATTAAATGTTTGAGCAATACTGAACACAAAAATCATTTTTCAGAATACTGTTTCTTATTGTGCTTGTTACACCGACACTACCAATAGTTAATGTTTTTGTTTAAGAATGTTATCAGGTCCACATTGTCACAACTTATATATTGTCACAACTTAAACGAGCCTGTTTCTTGCTGACAAGATGTCCAGACAGACTATATACCCTCTCACTGGATACAGATGATGCCGGAATATTTAGGTACCTCTGATCTGAGCTAGTATTCTAAGATGGGGGTACAACTGGCAGTTTTGTTTCCACCACTGTAACATTGTGAGATTGGTATCATATGGAGCAGCAACTAGATATCTAGAAACCTCCTGGTGGATGACATCTGTTATTGACTGTTGACTTTCACCAAGGCAAACAACATCTTGCAACCAATCATTCATGTCAACACTGACCTTTGCTTTCTTGTTTGGTGGACTAGGTGCAACCACAGTTTTATTGTTGTCATTTCTGACATTTAGTAGTGATGGTGCAATTGGTAGAGGTGGCAATGAGTCTGAAGGCTGTTCATCACTAGTCCCTGGCTCCACTTGGCCATTCACTTTAACATTAACCATATCAAGAGCAACTTTCAAAAGCAGAGCATGTCCATATGCTCGCTCACTGTCAGGTAGAAACTACAGATCCTTCATAGTATGATTCAATAAACAGTCCAACAGAGCTAGATCTTTGTTCAGGGTTCTAATGTCAAGTTCTTGTCTCATTACATCTTTAAGTTTGGCAATTGAAGTTTTATCATTAACATTTGTTTCTGTACATCTGGTAAGTTTAAGAAGTATTGGGATAACCTAATGAAGGGTCGGTGATTTGTGTTTGCAAACACTGTTTGTTGCATTCAGGAATGCTGAGAGAACTTCCACAAGGTTTTCAACCAATGCTTGTTCGTCAAATGTATAAACATAATTTTTCAATGGCGCGGCTGCTGACTTGCTTTGGTTTGGGTCACTGATAACAGCCATAATAGCAGGTGTTTGCTCAAGCAGTCATTCAAGCATGTCATGAGTGCTATTCCATCTAGTTGGAACATCCATCTTGAGCTTGTGTTCTCTAGCACCTATGTCAAGTAGTAACTGCTGCTTTCTCATTAACAAATCATTTATGCTCGTGCTTTGATAGAAAAAGGTCACCAGTTTGCGCCCCTTTGCAATGATTCGTGACAGTTCTGGTATAGCTAAAGCTTTTTTCACAATAAGGTTGAATCTGTGACCATAACAACCAAATCGAGTCCATTTGAAGTAAATCAAAAGCCTTGATCTCAGTGGCTGCATTATCAGTTACTCCAGTTGGTGTTGAAGATTCCATCGCCTCTGAGTGGCCAACAGGCTTTCTTTTATATCTTCCCCAGTGCGACTGCCTTAAACTTTTCGTGTTTCTAAGACAACACTTTTCAATTCCCAATCTTTGAAAATAAAATGTGCAGTCACTGTACTATAACATTCTGTATTTAATGAAGTCCATGCACTGTGAGTAACAGCTATATCAAGAACATCATGTAGCAGTTCCTCTTTCACTTTTTTCTCAGCCTGGTCTTTCTTCTCAGCTAGTTTGGAGGACACTAATTTAGGATCTGGAATTTCATACCTGTAAATGTAAAGTTTAAAACATTTAGTCATGGTAGTCAATCAAGACATGTATTTGGAATATTTATTGCGTCTAAATATAGTGAAAGCAATGAATTTATTTACTGTTTATTTAGACAGGACAGTATTATATTTAATTAAACATTGTTTAATTTAGTTATGAAAATTCAAAATTCAACAGTGTTGACATCTAGAATCAAATGGATTAACCCTTTTTTTTCTCACTGTCAGTTTAAATAAATATTAATAATTTTTAATGTTATCATTCAAAACTTACCTTGGATTAAGAAGCATCACAAAGTTTCTAAAATATGTATGGTCAACAAGGCTTAGCGGAAGAACTTTGCCAACAATAAATTTCAAGAGTGCATCATCAATTTCTTTCTGCTTTGTAGCTGACATCCTCTGTTGGCTTCTTAAACTGTTCATCAATCTTAGTCTGTTGGGGTGGATGGGGGGAAACATCAGAACCTCTTGTTGATCCCATTTCCTTATGGTCATGATCAAGATGAAAGGCCAAATTTGTAGGATTGTCTGAAATGTATTTGAAATAAAAGCTTTTATATTGAGCAAAAAATAAAACAAACAACAACTTCTTTATGCACAAGTATCTTAAATGAATGGAATCAAATTATTTACAGAAAATGAGACAAGAAAAGGAGGATTTAAATTAATATTAAATTTGTACATATATTTTAAATTTAATCTGCAACATTTTAAAACGTTATTTTATGTTTTTAAATAGTCACATGTCTCAGGGAATATCTGTAACAAACCTTAGAGATCACTTTTCCATCATTATCATATATGCCTAAATAGCAGGATAATCTTGTGATTATTTATGTATTTCAAGCATAATCATGACATGGAGCTTTACAGTCATTCCAGAAAAACGGCCTTCTTTTTTCATTCAAATTCGTCTAATTGTCGCTTGCTGATTGCGCAATTACAATACTTTAATACAATGTTTTTATGTTTTCATTGTTTTAAATATAATCCTAAGAAGAGAAAAAAAAAAGAACCTATCATTTCTTTATAGACATTTTTTTCTTACTGGTGCCGGAAATGTACCGGAAAATGCAATTGTTCTGTGTCGCATTGCAAATAACAGAAAAAACGCTCGCGGAATAAGCAGAGTTTTAATATGAAATTTGGAAGATTTTTGCGATAAATGTTACAGATAACTATATAGATTCAAACAGCATTAGCATAGAAAAGATCAACAAGTATATATCTTTGTGTTAGATTTTAAACTGTTGTCGCCAAACTGTATACAACATCCGTAACAAGAATCTAGACCACCACGAAAAGTCTTTATTAACGAATATCTGAATGGTAATACTCTCGTTTATAAGTTGAAATTGGTAAAAGAATATGAACTTATCTTAAATTAATAATGATAGAGGTCGATTTCAAAACTAGAAGTCAAAACATTAATATATTTTGAATGTCACATTTAAGGCCCTGACCGCCATAACACATTTTTTTTAAAAATAGGAAAATGCAAGAATGAATGGAGATCATTCATTTTAATTGGGGACTCTTTAGAATAAAACTACTTATTTATTCTGTACAAATCCTGATTCATCTTATTTTTTTTTCAAAACATAATTAGTTTTTCTGACATCCGTAACCTCTGACATCCATAACATCCAAAACATGTTCTGTCAGACTATATGAAGAATCTGTTCCAGAAGTTTAGATTTGAAAATCCGGAACTGAAAATTTCGAAATCTCTTTTCCATTCAATGAGACCAACACACATTGTGCTAGCCAATTTTGCTTCCCGTCAAACAAGCTTATGTTCTAGACATCAGAATCTGGCTCTTAAATTGAGAGCCTTGATAAGTCTTCTAGTCAGATGCTCAAAGAATCCGGATGAAACGGTTAAGAAAAAAGAGGAACTAATCAAACAAATTACAGAATTACAAGAGGCAGAGATTGCTTTCAAACAATGGAAGAAAGTCCAAGAGGGTGAGAAATATAGACACAAAGAAGTTCAGGAAGTCAGAGAGAAAGCCGTTTTTCTAAATGAATTTCAGAATGAACTAAATGAATTCGAGGAACACGTTTATAAGGTCAAGCACCAATATGAGGAGTTGAGAAAATTGAGAGAAAATCTTCCGGTTGGAGATGTTGTGGTATGGATGGACTACGCGGAGAATTATGTTTGTTCATCGTTTGAAAAAGTACAATGGTACAAGTAAAAATGTGTACAATGTTATGTTGCCGTGTCGGATGTTCTTAATCACAATGCCGTGTCCGTTTACGCCATACTAAAAAAACTTATTCCACAACTGAAAACTCTTGTGCCAAACCTGAAGAGAATTCACTATCTGACAGATTCGCCCACTAGTCAGTACAGAAATAAAACTATCTTTAGATTAGTATCAACACATGAAGAAGAGTTTGGAGTTCAGGCAAGATGGAACTATTTGGAATCAGGACACGGGAAGGGCCCATGCGATGGTCTAGGAGCAAGTGTGAAAAGGTCTGCTGACAATGCAATCAAACATGGGAAGGCCAATATACAAAACGCATCTGACTTTTCTGAGTATGCTCAAAAAACCGTGGAAGAAGGTTTCTTTCCAACAAACAAAGGGATTGAACTAGTCTGTGCCGAGCGCTTCACAATTATCTCCTTTATCGTGCAATCGATTATGGCGTTTGACAATCGATTGGCGACTTGGTTCACTCAACCAACTGATTATCGATTATAATCGATAATCGGAACAACATTACTTCTACTGATCCATGGTATTTATTGACAAGAAACAATGTAGATCAAAACGATCCACACCAGCTTAGTATTACTCTCTAAAGCTTAAAACTGATGACACGGCTAAACCAAGGTTTCTAATGTACTATTTAGAATGCAAAAGGCTAGGACAAAGTGAAAATGATTAAAAACTCTTATAAGCATTACACTCACATACCGAAGTTACGAAATGGCGTACTGATGAATTTACATCGTCGCATAGTATAGCGAGTTACTTTTCATATCCATGCTTGAGAAAAAGCTTTAAAACATACAATTATCAAACGATCTATATAGACAGTAATATAGGACTGATTCCCTGTCAATGTAAGAAACAAATGACCCATTCTCGTTACATCACGTTATTGTGAATAACAGTAGTATGATAAAAGAGATTTTAGAATATTGTTATTTACCTTGGTCAAAGCCTTCTACTTTATATGACTTTGTTCTCCATGGCATAATGGTCACGTGATACATATTCAATTTACTCTTGTGAATAAAGACGTGGATATGTTGGCGATACAACGGCACATCAGAGATTGACCTGATGTGTAAATACAACGACAGTCGTACGTGGACATGTAATATAAGTGCGTGCTGTCAACTAAAGAAATACGTTTTTATATTAAAGAAATGGCCATAGTGATGTCCAGGAATTAAGAACAGGAACACAAAAGTTACTAAATAAGGATACAACCAATCAAGAAGATCACGCCCTATATACAATGTGACAAGCGATCGGCCGAACAGCGGCTATGCCGCAGTAATGGTAGAAAATTAATGTTTTCAAATCCTAATTGTAATCATGCATGTCAGCAGCGTCAAGTACACCATCATGGAGTATCGGTACTGATTTGCGTGTGATTTCTGTCAGATTAATATTTGGGTTTCGCATTGATATATCGAACGGTTATTTTCGGGGGCAAGCACACTGTCATGTGAACCCGTAAGAGTACCACAAACCATGCAATTTGGAGTAATGGAGGTACATTGCTGGTAAAGTTGTTTGGATAAAATTGTGGATGATTTCGTTAATCACATCACTGACCACATTATCACGTTTGCTGTCGTGTGTTGAGTTCCGGAACAGCATCAACGCTGTCGTTTCTTGACCTCACCACTAACTTAAAGTCAGGCATTACCACTCAGGGGCAGTTTACATAGCAATTAAATATCTAACATAGCCTCAAGATAAAATTCGGGTTAACGATCAAGCCCGTAGTATAATGATATTTGACAAGCTTCGAGTGTCTGAAATTTCTCTCTGGTGTTTAATGAAAGTATAAACATACAGATACGACGAATCATATTTTGTATTTTACTTGGTGCAAGTTCAGTTTTAAGGTTTTCATCTAGACCAAATTGGTTTTCTCTCACACTCTATCACTCCAATTTTCTTCGTATTGCATCCCTTATTCATGAGAGGGAGGAGGATAACATTCATTAAAGAGGATTGCGAAGAACGTGCGTACCACGATACATTCATTTAGAACCGGGAACTATTAATTTAAAAAAAAAACCTGATAATAATAATTATAAAAACTGATAAAACTGATAAAACTGAGGCTATTCTGATCATAACACAAAGACTTTCTCATTCACATCCTTTACCTCAGACAATAAATATCAGCAACACCAACATTAAATTCTCACATTCAGTACGAATCCTAGGCGTTACTCTAGACAGTACTCTCACATTGCACCAACATATCATGAACATATGCAAGGCTACATATCTTGAATTGAGACGCATCAGTTCCATTCGTAAATATCTTTCAGTTGATGCCACTAAAACACTGGTGTGTTCATTAGTACTTTCAAGACTGGACTATTGTAACTCAATTATGTCTGGTTCGTCACAATATTTACTCCAGAAACTTCAAAACGTTCAAAACACAGCTGCACGGATCATCTTTAGAGTACCTCGATCAGAGTACACCTCACCACCGCTCTGTACCCTACATTGACTATCGATTCGATACAGAATCAAACACAAAATTTGTTCTCTGTGCTATGTTTCAATGACAGACTCCAGTCCAACATACCTATCCAGCCTCACCCATGTGTAAACACCAGCTAGATCCTTACGCTCTTCTTCTCATAATCGTATACTCATTGTTCCCAAGGTGAAAACAAAGTCATATGGACAACGTTCGTTTGCACACCAGGGCCCGCCGACGTGAAACGAATTGCCCATTGAAATTAGACACAAAGACACAGTGTTCCCTTTTAAGAGTGCTCTTAAGACTCACCTGTTTCGACTTCAGGGACAAACTTAGCGATCTAATCATATTTTGTATCTTATATGTTTTCAGCATGTTTTTATGTTTCCCAATTTCATTGTTTTTGTCATTTGTTGTTCTGTAGTGTAGTCATATCATTATTGATCGTGTAAAGCGCTTAGAGATTCGAAAGATTAGGCGCTATACAAAGTCCTCATTATTATTATTATTATTATTATTATTATTATCCCTATTTTCATATTGTCCGCTCTCTTCTCTCTCTCTCTCTCTCTCTCTCTCTCTCTCTCTCTCTCTCTCTCTCTCTCTCTCTCTCTCCTTGAAGGACAAATGATCCCTAAATCACTGTATGTACCACTTTATAGACGTACATAAAATTCCTTGACTTACGGTACCCAGAACATACTAGCTATCTACAAACAGCGTACATTGTGACTTAATATGGCAGTACATTACCCTTGCTTCACAGCGATAAGTCATAATTTACCACCTGAGCGGTCTGTCAAACATTACCGGATGCTACTCCATGTTCGATTGCTATTGCATTAAATTGACAGATCCTTAACCTTCAAGATTATTTAAACATTACAAAAGCAAATATAATATACAAATATCGTTAACTCACGATAATCAGTATCGTCCTAACACACTAAGGAAATTATTTCATATTTATTTAATATAACCCTATTAAATATATGAACATTTAGACCGCATGCAATACATTCTACCAACTCTAACTGTAAAGTTAAAAAGATAAACTGTATAACAACTCTAGCAACCACGCATGTCCATGAAATTGAATAAACGATACAAAATATAGAACCTAGTCATATCCAACACATTGCATAAAGCAAACAATGAACCACAAAAAAAGAATATTACGCGAAATTACAATTGCGCACCAAAATTATGTTATCATTAACACTTGTGCATCCTAGCACTAAACCCTGTCTTTTATCAAAATACAGACACCCGGTCCCTATCTTGTTTAACGAGGAAAGCACTATTTGTTTTCCTAGGCTTCCTCGGAGCTAAAGCCATCTCTCAAAAATTGTCAGACAGAAGAATTTCGACCAAGGTTGTCACTTTAAATTCAAATTACTTCCAAGGTGTAGGTCTTAATTTCACTCAGACTACTCATCAAGCAGTGGCTTTTAAAACTGTTCCTAAGACAATTATTTCTTTCTTCAATCAGAATCTCCGAATTACGTTTTATAACAATGTCCTATGAAGAATGACAATTTTGACAATGATCGGAAATTCATCTGTCTCTTTCTCCAAAATGTGCTCAGATATCCAGTCAATTGTATCGAGTCGGAAAGCTGGCCCCTTTGAAGAGTTAACACTGACATGTGAAAAGTGGAAGTGGAAAGGTCGAAGTAACCCTTAACAAAGACCTCTCCGGTTTAAATGTGATAGAAACTTACAGCTCAATGGATCAAACATTAAGGCTTGATACTTATTCAACCTTCGACACTTCACACACACACACACACACACACACACACACACACACATACATATATATATATATATATATATATATAGAGAGAGAGAGAGAGAGAGAGAGAGAGAGAGAGAGAGAGAGAGAGAGAGAGAGATAGAGAGAGAGAGAGAGAGAGAGAGAGAGAGAGAGATTATATTTTTAAAGATATTATTACTTTCAATTCAATCTTTGGCGTATATCCACACCATTAAACAAATTACGTATCTTGCAACCGCATGTCCAAATGGAAAGAATCCATCATTTCTAAATCATCCTTGTTCAATTTCTTTCGACGATCATTTCATCCAACATTGTGAGGTTCGTCAGTTTCTGTTGAACTCCGTCGTTGAAGACATCCAGTTGTAAGGTAATCGAGCTATTATCCTTTGTGACTGAATAGGATTTAAGAAAAAACATACACGTATGTGAGTAACAATGAAATTTGTTTATTATCCTCTCGTGCGAATATAAAATAAAAACGTACACAAATATAGCATGGATCCAATGGAAAGCACTGACGAAAAAACAATTATTTGGAATAGTCAAGGACTTTGTGACATTATCAAACATTACCGCGCCTCTTGTCTGTATAGTCAACCACTATATTGACATTTCTCTTTATAGTCAAACACTACACTGACAATTCTGTTTATAGTCAAACACTATCCTAACAATTCTCCTTATAGTCAAACACTATACTGACAATTCTCTTTATAGTCAAACACTATACTGACTTTTCTTTTTATAGTCAAACACTATACTAACAATTCTCTTTATAGTCAAACACTATCTTAACAATTCTCTTTAGAGTCAAACACTATACTGACAATTCTCTTTATAGTCAAACACTATACTGACAATTCTCTTTATAGTCAAACACTATACTGACAATTATCTTTATAGTCAAACACTATACTGACAATTATCTTTATAGTCAAACACTATACTGACAATTATCTTTATAGTCAAACACTATACTAACAATTCTCTTTATAGACAAACACTATCCTAACAATTCTCCTTATAGTCAAGCACTATACTGACAATTCTTTTTAGAGTCAAACACTATACTGACAATTCTCTTTATAGTCAAACACTATACTGACAATTCTCTTTATAGTCAAACACTATACTGACAATTATCTTTATAGTCAAACACTATACTGACAATTATCTTTATAGTCAAACACTATACTGACAATTATCTTTATAGTCAAACACTATACTAACAATTCTCTTTATAGTCAAACACTATCCTAACAATTCTCCTTATAGTCAAGCACTATACTGACAATTCTTTTTAGAGTCAAACACTATACTGACAATTATCTTTATAGTCAAACACTATACTGACTTTTCTTTTTATAGTCAAACACTATACTAACAATTCTCTTTAGAGTCAAACAATATACTGACAATTCTCTTTATAGTCAAACACTATACTAACAATTCTTTATATAGTCAAACACTTTACTGACAATTCTCTTTAGAGTCAAACAATACACTGACAATTTTCTTTATAGTTAAACACTATACTGACAATTCTCTTTATAGTCAAACACTATCCTAACAATTCTCCTTATAGTCAAGCACTATACTGACAATTCTTTTTAGAGTCAAACACTATACTGACAATTCTCTTTATAGTCAAACACTATACTGACAATTCTCTTTATAGTCAAACACTATACTGACAATTCTCTTTATAGTCAAACACTATACTGACAATTATCTTTATAGTCAAACACTATACTGACAATTATCTTTATAGTCAAACACTATACTGACTTTTCTTTTTATAGTCAAACACTATACTGACAATTCTCTTTAGAGTCAAACAATATACTCACAATTCTCTTTATAGTCAAACACTATACTAACAATTCTTTATATAGTCAAACACTTTACTGACAATTCTCTTTAGAGTCAAACAATACACTGACAATTCTCTTTATAGTTAAACACTATACTGACAATTCTCTTTATAATCAAACACTATACTGACAATTCTCTTTAGAGTCAAACATTATTATAACATTTCTCTTATTGACAACACTATTATGATATTTATACTATACTCAAACACTGTGCTGACATTTCTCATACATATGGTTAGTGTTTACTTGACATTTCATATGATGCTCCTGACCCTCTTTCCCGGGACGGTCACTTACACCACCCATGCCTTCCATGCGCAAACACGTTGGCACGTCTCCTGGCGGTCTTTCTGCTGTCCTTACTACAACGGTCTCTAGCTACAGCTAGTTTGCCCGCACCCAGTTATCCACGCCTATTTATTCATACCTTGTTATCCACATCCAGTTATCAACACCTGTTTTCACACCTAGTCAGTCAACTTGTTGGCTCGAACTAGCAAAACATAATAGCAATCCTGCCTCCCGACAGCTAAACGTACAAAGATCCCTAGTGTCGTGCGTGGTAACATTTTATGCACGTGCTGCGCAAGCAATGTAGGCGTCAGGCGATGCAAGGAAATACGGCGGTGCACTTACAAAGATACTATGTTGCGCCAAACACGTCACCTTAATAAATAATGATGGAATCTATGGTGGTCTATCCAAGCCGTATTAGGTATTTCGTAAAACCAGTATGTCAGGTTTCCACCCCACTGAAGCATTCAATTATCCTTTTCGCGTCTTTCTCAATACGTCAAGTTATTTTCCTGGATCGATAGGAGGTAGTATCTCTTCTGCTGCTGCAACGTTTTTTATTCAGGTACAAATCCACTTCGGTGAACAACAACTGTATAACAGTATTGTCTGGAACTCCAGTGGCATCTTTTCCTGGTGTTATACTCTTTGAGAACCTTGGCTTTCAGGTAGCAGTGACTATTATTCAGATCGATGTACTCCTCAGCTTGCTCCTTTTAATTTTAAATTCGATTTAGGCTGAGGTAGTTAAAGACAACGCAGGATGAAATTCTTCACATTGTGATTCTTGCACCGTCATCATTGTCTTTTTTAAATTTTCCCTGCAGTTAAAGCATGCAATCTTCGAGTTACACCAGGTTTAAAATGGGCAACTCTGAGTTTAACATATCGCCTAAACAATGTACCCGATGTCGAGTGACTCATCGGATCACATGATAAATCTGTAAATTTTACTTTTGAGAATTGAAATTTTGTGCAAATGCTCCCCTTTATGTTATTAATGACAATATCAAGATATGATTTACTGACAGGAAGATTATGAGAATAAGCAAGTTCTCGGTGAACGAGATACATGTTTCCTCCATGATCGTAAGCAGGGATGACAGAATTCAATGAATATGAATGTCCCTCAACAACGGATCGGCTGTCTTTCCCACGACAATTCACTGGAAGACAAAACAATACAGAAACATCAAATTAAGTCTTTCGTTCAGTTCAAAAGGAAAGCGAAAAAACCTATATAATCGAGCATTGTTGTGAATTTATCTTGAATAAATGCGGTGTTATGTTTATAGTTCCACCAGAACAGCAAATAAAGTGGGAGAAAATCTGACTGTGTTTTGCAGAGTACATTCTAAGACAGTGTGGTATTTGCAAAAATCGTTTCGACGAGATGTTGAGAATAGATATTCAGTTGGGGATAAATCAAAATTGAATTTGACTAACAAAATGGGTGATCCTTTCACGATGGTAAATAATTAAAATTGAATTTGACTAACAAAATGGGCGATCCTTTCGCGACGGTAATTAAGTCAAATTGAATTTGACTAGTTTTTATATATATATATATATATATATATATATATATATATATATATATATATATATATATATATATATATATATATATATATATATATATATATCCCTACATATAGAGCACACCTCGACCTAAGAGAATATGCCTATCCTGTGTTCAATCTGTAAAGATTGGAGAGTCACAACAAATAACCTTTCTGGTCCTTTAATTACAGAAGGTCATTCGAAAGTACACTTCTAACAAGACTACTGACACTTTCAGTACAGATAAAGTCAAGATACCTGTAATGTCTGTCAAAGGACGGAACATTAGGCTCCATATAAACCACATTGCCAAAGAAAAGGAAATACAGGAGAAACGAAAGATAAACATAAATATAAATATAATCAATGTCTTCAGAGTGAAAAGAAAACGAGAAGGAGTGTTCCGAAGCAAAAAGCAAAGAAAAACCCATTTCATTTAAGAAATTTAAGAAGAAATGACAGCCAGAAGAAGCAGCAGAAGATGAAGACCCAATACCAATGAAGAAAAGAAAGTAAAAAAGTGGACTTTTGTGATATGTTCTAAAATTTAATTGTGAATCCTATTTAAGAGAATATAGCAAAACATGTAAATGTAAATGTGTCTTGATTTGTTAATTTGGTATGGATAAATTACCCAAGCATTACTTTCATGGACCAAAGAAATGTAAGCAATTGTCGCGATGGAGTGTAAATGTGGTGTCTTGGGTTGTAAATGTGAGGTGGTGCGTTACATTGGGTACTGGTCACTCTATCATTTTCGCTGAATATTATAAAGATGTCAAAATTTGATTCCCAGAACGGGTACCGGGGTAGCAAATGATCTGAGACGTTCGCCTTTACAATTGACTGACATCTCACCTCTGTCTGCATGGGTTCGAGTATCGGAATTAGCCACAGCATGGGTGTTATATAGTTTCCCTAGCGTCACTTGTTCTTTTCGGGTACTTCCTCCATCATATATACTGGCCGCCATTCATAGTCTATTATGTAATGAACACTTACATTACACTCATAGCAACAACAACAACAACAGAGTCATGGACGGTATCATCAGCGGAATAACTAGGAAGTTTATATCTGTGGCAGGTCTAACAGTGTTGTAACTGTTTCTGGCGGGGCATTATGAGAAGCTTCTTTTGGGATTGAATATGTGCATGGCAGCATTATTTTGTCCGTTATTTACATTGAGACTTGACATATTGTTGAAATTTGATGATGTAGATTTGTTAAAGATAATGCTAATCATTTCCAATTGAATGCCAAATGAGGCTACCATATAGTTATTCACAATTATTCAGTTGTAACTAGGAAACACCGATGAAAAAGTAGTTGAAGTCTCATTTTTAAGACGTCGGCTGTACTGACTAAGAAAACGACAATATCGTTTTCATATTTTTAGAATTTGAGGGCACAGTTCTGGAACATTCTCTACTGAAAATTGATACGAGTATACTACATACATATAGCCACTAAGCAACACTGTGTTGGATAATATGTGTGCCACCTGATGTCAGCCTTTCCAACAATGTAACAATGTAGCCGTTCTTGAAGTCAATCACTTCTAACAATAACACAGTGACACCACAACAGATATCAATCACTTTCAACAGTGTTACAATTTACCCAGGAAATTACCTTCAATGTTAGACCTATGGCCCAAATTATATAGGAATTCTCCCATCTCCATACCGCCCCCTCATGTAACCTACGGCTAAATGCTCATTCCCGTATATTCATCCATTTTCCACAAAACATCTGCTAATATGCTGAGATGAAAAACAACTAAAAGCTTGAATAATGAGGTCAACATTAAACTGTCGAAATCATAATAGTCTGAATGCAGTTATTGTATGATAATTAATGCTAAGTTTTATGATAATTAATGCTAAGTTATTGTATGATAATTAGTGCTAAGTTATTGTATGATAATTAATGCTAAGTTATTGTATGATAATTAATGCTAAGTTTTATGACAATTAATGCTAAGTTGTATGATAATTAATGCTAAGTTATTGAATGATAATTAATGCTAAGTTATTGTATGATAATTAATGCTTAGTTGTATGATTTTTAATGCTAAGTTCTATGATAATTAATGCTAAGTTGCATGATAATCATTGTCAAGTTATGGTATGATAATTAATGCTAACTTGTATGATAATTAATGCTAAGTTATTGTATGATAATTAATGCTAAGTTGTATGATAATTAATGCCAGATTATTGTTTGATAATGAATGCTAAGTTGTATGATAATTAATGCGAAGTTGTATGATAATTAATACTAAGTTGCATGATATTTAATGCTAAGCTGTATGATAATTAATGCTACGTTGTATGATAATTAATGCTAAATTGTATGATAATTAATGCTAAGTAGTATGATAAAGTTGTATGATAATTAATGTAAAGTTATTGTACGATAATTAATGCTAAGTAGTATGATAATTAATGCTTAGTTGTATGATAATTAATTCTAAGTAGTATGATAATTAATGCTAGGTTGTATGATAATTAATGCTAAGTTATATGATTTTTAATGCTAAGTTGTATGATAATTAATGCCAAACTATTGTATGATAATTAATGCTAAGTTGTATTATAATTAATGTCAAGTTATTGTATGATAGTTAATGCTAAGTTGTATGATAATCATTGCCAAGTTATGGTATGATAATTAATGCTAACTTGTATGATAATTAATGCTAAGTTATTGTATGATAATTAATGGTAAGTTGTATGATAATTAATGCCAGGTTATTGTTTGATAATGAATGCTAAGTTGTATGATAATTAATACTAAGTTGCATGATAATTAATGCTAAGTAGTATGATAATTAATGCTAAGTTGTATGATAATTAATGCGAAGTTATTGTATGATAATGAATGCTAAGTTGTATGATAATTAATGCTAAATTGTATGATAATTAATGCTAAGTTGCATGATAATTAATGCTAAGTTGTATGATAATTAATGCTACGTTGTATGATAATTAATGCTAAGTTGTATGATAATTAATGCTAAGTAGTATGATAAAGTTGTATGACAATTAATGCCAAGTTATTGCATGATAATTAATGCTAAGTTGTATGATAAATTATGCTAGGTTGTATGATAATTAAAGCGAAGTTATTGTATGATAATTAATGCTAAGTTGTATGATAATTAATGCTAAGTTGTATGATAATTAATGCTAAGTTGCATGATAATCTATGCTAAGTTGTATGATAATTAATGTCACATTGTATGATAATTAATGCTAAGTTGTATGATAATTAATGCTAAGTAGTATGATAAAGTTGTATGATAATTAATGCCAAGTTATTGCATGATAATTAATGCTAAGTTGTATGATAATTTATGCTAGGTTGTATGATAATTAATGCAAAGTTTTTGTATGATAATTAATGCTAAGTTGCATGATAATTAATGCGAAGTTATTGTATGATAATTAATGCTAAGTTGTATGATAATTAATGCTAAGTTGCATGATAATTAATGCTAAGTTGTATGATAATTAATGATACGTTGTATGATAATTAATGCTAAGTAGTATGATAAAGTTGCATGATAATTAATGATAAGTTATTGCATGATAATTAATGCTAAGTTGTATGATAATTTATTCTAGGTTGTATGATAATTAAATAATTAATGCTTACAATAGCCGTCGGAGACTCTTAATATCTTCAGACAGGGATGAATTATAATCGTTGATAACCGTTTGTTGTTAATATTGTGTTTTTTATATAATAAAAATTCCGTGTCAAAATGTTTCATCTACCTCGATTTTACTAGATTAATTTTACATAGTTTCTATTAAGATAAGCAAAGTCAACATAACTGCATACATATTTCTTATATTTTATTGGCTGTTAAGATATATCTTTGTATTTGTTTACTTTTAATGGAAGACAAATTATTAAATAACTTTGATAACATCAGTTGTTGATCTTGATCAGATAAGTAAAAGGGTTTATATAGTTAAATTACTCAAATTAACAAGGCAGTTTCTGTAATTACATCTTACATTGTAAAAATTAGTTTAAATGGCAAACCAGAATATCTGACACCAATTCCGGCTTTTCCCATACTGAGATTTCAAACAGCAAGTTTTAATAGGATAATCAGCCACTTTCTTAAAACTAAATACAGTCATCAATTGATAGTTGAAAGTTATTGATTAAACTCTTACAGGTTAGAACTATTGTAATTTATATTAATTTTATCTTAACGTATGTACTGCCTTGACAATAGAGGCATATGACATATTGTTTAATTGAAAAGAAAACAAGATTGATCATTTATCGTGCCAAAATACCGATTTGGGATCTTGTAATTGATTCCTTGTATGTCAGTGCTTCATTGTGCCATCTCGTGATGATTTTAGTTAGAAACTCTAGCTAATAATAACCAAAACTTTCTTTAAACAGACATATTTAAAACAAAGACCTAAAACTGTTTGCTTCCACTGATATACACATGCAATATGTAACAATATGTTTGCGCGCGTGTAGATTTTACAAGAGACAAACATATACGTGTTACCGTCCTGGTTGTACCTGGTATTTTCGTTTGACGTGATTGGGTTGGTGGCGTGGTGGGGGTAGGTTTTGCGGGGATTATATTTAGTTGCTTATAAGTTGAATCCAACTGAAATCAACATAGACTCTGACCTGCTGGCGCATGCCCCGACAGTAGATCAGGCTGATAAATGTTTGTTTCACTGATTACACCATATAGACTGCATATACTCAGATCAGCTAGCACATACGACGGTAGATCTGGGTCTGTGCAGTTTGCATTTAGATTTATAAGTGAGTTAAAACCATATTTAAAGACCCTGCTTACTGAAAATATTGATACAATCGTGCTTTTTCCGAAAACCAAACTGTACGCAAAGACTATCAGTCTGTAGTAAAGAGAATAACAGATAACAGTCAAACCGTACACAAAGAGGATCAGCATATAGAATACAGATGAACAGATTACAGTCAAACTGTACGCAAAGACTATTAACTTATATAATACAAATGAACAGATTACAGTCAAACTGTACAAAAAGACTTTTAACTTATAGAATACAGAGGACCAGATAACAGTCAAACTGCACACACAGACTATTAGCTTATAGAATACAGAGGACCAGATAACAGTCAAACTATTGAGTCAGACAAAGACTTTTAATCTATCCTATACAGTATATTCTATTGTATACACAGCAATATATTATAGGCAAATTTTTCGCAAAGCAGGAGAGGAACAGTTTTCAGTCAAATGTTATACAAACACTTTCAGAAAATAACAAAGTTAGTTTAGGAAGTGTTGAGACCATGTATTGGCAGGGACCTGCATATAATGAGCACGATTAGAATTATTGAAATCTAAAGTACATATCACTATTTATCCATAATTTGTAGGCTACCATATGTTTATTAGGATAATGTTCAAATAGAGATGAAATAGTCACAATGATATCACATAATGGTAAAAAGTACATCTAATTTAGTAAATTATTTATGGTTGCCATTTTTTAAAAGGATTGCAAAGAGTTGTTTTTAAGAGGGCAAATATATTACAGATAGCGTTAGGTTATTAAGAGAACACATACATTGCTAGTGTAATTTTCATGAGACAGTCGTTAGAACAGCATGCAAATAATCTCAGTGATGGTAAATTCACAGAAGCCACGAATTAATTTAAAAGCGAGGAACAGAATTTTTTTTAAAGAAAATACGTAACTTTTTTTAAAAAGGTTTAACGAAATTAATCACCACCAGTGTAGAAAATTGCATTCCGTTCTTGAAGAATCAGACAAAAAACAAAGGATAATTTCAATTGCGTAAAAATATAACAAACGTACTTCAAATTAAACGTGAATACACATTTCAAGACAACCGCTCACTCAATGTTGTGTGACATTGGTTAACGATCTTCAGGCATGAACGACATTTTATCTGACTGGAAGACACGTAGGCTCGCATAATAGTCTTAAATAGGAAGTGAGGACAAAGTCTTTCTGGGAGGTAAAAGTCTTTCAGGTAGCAGTACAATGTCAATGAGCTCGAGCTGTAAAACAAAAAGTCAAAAGTACCTATTATCTATTGTTTATGTCCACGTTGGCATTAGTTCGACTTTCCGTTTACACCCTTGTTTGTATTTATCGATTTCATCTCTTAATGTATCCACGCTGACACTAAGTGTGAGATAATATCTGTGATTAATTCAGTTTAAAGTCCCTTTGTACATGAATAAAATACATTTACATAATCTAATTTGTTTTAAAACTCTGGAAAGGTTGCGTCCTTTATCACTCCAATCATATCATAAGCCATTGCATATAGTTGTAATCATGACGTAAGATATATTGTTTAGCATTGTTCTCCTCTGTCCCTCTGTCTCTACAGCTCCTCTGGTCCCCAAAAGCTTCCTGTTCGAACACACAAGGGCATTATCATAGTATATTTATCTAGCTATTTAAACTCACACTAAACAACAATATCATCAGATAAACCATTACCGTCTTTGGTAACGGAATCGTGCACATCCAAATACCCATTCTCTCTGATACGGTGTACACGGTATATGTAGATTCTCAATCTTATTATACAGAGCAGTATGACATAACCAGACTCATTTCTGTACATTGCACTGATACAGTGTGTACACAGATATCCACATATCCATGCGCTTGTATATCCTTACACATGATACATGATATGTGTATACTTTATATATCCTTACACATGATACAAAGTATACACAAATAGTAACATTGTCAGTTTGTAGAATTAACCAGATTTCAACATGTGTATGTTAGACCCTGAGGCTATAATTTCGCGTCGTCAAAATGTATGAAGATGTGCAGCCAGTTAGTTACGTAACATTCTTATCAGGTAAGTGGTGGATTACTATGTTCGGATTAGGTGAGTATCAAAGAGGGTCGTAAACATCCTTGACAGACGGTTGAGAGGGGCAGTGTCTGATCATTATGAACCGACATCCAATCGGAAATGAGCACTGCGTCTCCAAACACTAAAATCGCAAGTTTAAGTATATTATCTTGAGAACTAAAAATGTCACTATCCTAGAATCATCTTGCGGAAAGTAAAGGAAACAAGCTACTCCGACGTCATTCGATATTGGCGCGAATGTTATTCCAGGAATAACCAGGAGCTTCGGTACATGTTAGTTACTATTTGCTCGATTGTTGTAAACTATTATTGCAAAGTAAGTGTACTTTAATTATTGCAGTATGTATACTTTAGTACATGGAATTACCATTTGTAGTTTGATTCATTTGTAGTGTTTGATATACATGCATATTTTGAGATATGAGTTATGTGACGTAAAGAATTAATATTGTAATTCGCTATTGGGTTAAATCGTAGTAACCTCATGCATTTATTCAGTTGATATTATAGATCTGCAAACGTAGTTGTTCCAAAATTTTAAAGGGCCCTAACTTTCATTGAAAGGACGCCAAAGCAAAAGTCTGTGTCTATTCGCTCAAAGTGTACATAATACCCAATAAACGTTCTCACGAATACAATGGAAGTACAATTTCAAGTGACAAGTAACTGCACGTTTGTGTGTGTAACATTGTTTTAGCCGGGGTGTCTGACCCCAACCACCACCTCCACCCCTACTCCCACCCCATTCCGGACCTGATTATTTATGCACGATTCAGAGTCATGGTACCATTATGTATGGATTAAAATTTAAATACATGTATGGATTAAAATTTAAATACATGTATGGATTAAAATTTGCTCACGAAAAGTAATCATCAGGATGGTTTAAAATTTAAATACAGATGATGCATGAATGTGTTTAGCGATAATACGGTACGCCATCCTAACTCCGTTCTATTTCACATCCATCCAGTTTGGTGTTTCTCATCAGTAGCCACTTCCATGTTTATCAGAACCTAATAAGTCCCGTTATCATATAATGCTGATTTGATTTTCCCGAAATCCATCTCCACTTATGCTTTCATTTTAGGTTAATATTATTACATATTTTGTTAACTGGTTTTGAATGAATGTACTTGTTATTCTAATTTGACGTCCATTAACTAAACCACATTATAAATCATTCAGATAATAATGTTCGTAATTTATAAAAGCAAACATATCTCACTGACATTTTCATCTTTCAAATGCAATAAAATATTTAGCATCCAACTGTTGCCATCAAGAACGCCCAGTCAGATTGATTTTTTATATATACACAATTTCATATTACACTGTACATTGTATCTGTTTCGTTTTACACTCGTTATTTCGCTGTATCCTGCTTTCCTGAACTATATCTTATTTTTGGACTATAAAATCTTCCAGATATTAAGACGGGGCCCCGAGTGGCCGAGTGGTCTAAAGCGCTGTCCGTTACGGACCACTGCCATCTCACCTCTGTCTGCGTGTGTTCGAGTCTAAGATTCGGCAAATGTAGTTATGTGAGAAAGCTTGCCAGTAGCTACTCGTGGGTCGGTGGTTCTTTCCGGGGTTTGTCCGGTTTCTTCCTCCACCATTAATATTGGCCGCCATGTATAGCCTATATTGTGCTGAAAAATGGCGTTAAACCATAAAAAAAACAAACAAACAAACAGATATTAAGACACACGTTTCAACCATAGTAAATATCATCATTATCATTAACAGTCTCTTGACCTAGTGTGGTCGTCGAGGTACTGTGCTGCTAAACATCTGTCCATTTCCCTACACTTATCTCGATCATGTGCCAATGCCTGTCTCCGCAAAACATTTCCTGGTCCATTCCGTGATGTTGTCAGTCCACTTCTTTCTCTGTCTATCCCTCCTTCTGCCACCCTGGACGCTGTAGTAAACATACAGTTTAACAAAAACGTTTCTTAAGCCAGGAAATGTTTTCATTATACCAGTTTCCAATGATTTGTCAGACTGTTTCATGAAACAGATTACCCGTACAGCTGACCGTAATATTTACCAGTACACTAACGAAGCTAATTGGCATTTAAAGGAAATTCCTTGGGGAGCACATCTGTCATATTTTTAAGCATCATAACTACATGCGTTGCAAATTATTTTAAGCAAGTTATGAAACACACACACACACACACACACACACACACACACACACACACATATATATATATTATTGTGTGACTGGGTGGGATATCATGCTACATGTATGTATGTATGTATGTATGTATGTATGTATGTATGTATGTATGTATGTATGTATGTATGTATGTATGTATGTATGTATGTATGTATGTATGTATGTATGTATGTATGTATTCAATAACTAGTGTGTATGCATGACACAAACTGCTGGCAAATGTTACTTTTTCATGTTTTGTGATGGCCAGAGACTTTGAGATGAGTTTTGATTTCTAGTTACCTGTGGCTAGAGCATCTTCTCTGGATGCGGGAAGTCGCAGATTTGAAACCCAGCCGAGTCATACTCAAGAGTTATTTAAAAAAATGGTACTAACAGCTACCTCGCTAGGAGCTCAGCATTAAGAGTTTAGTGTAAGGACTGGTCGATCTGGTGTCAGGATAGTGTGACTGGGTGGGATATCATGCTACATGTATGCGGCATGATGCTCCAGTCCTAGATATCACTATAAACTGCGACACTGCAGAGATCGTAGCAATATAACTGAACAAGTTTAAAAGCTATGTTAAAAATCCAAATCACACACACACACACACACACACACACACACACACACACACAGCTATTCAGGTATTATACACTTTTTTGTGTCACATTTTGATTTTACATGTATTATTCTTGGGATTTTTATTCACCCTCATTGATTTTTGGAGTGTGAAAGAGGCATATGTGGATATCGACGATAATATTTTTGTGAATATATTGATATTTAATTTGATTGACCGATACTACTATTCAGACTGCAGGTCTATAACTAAAGTAACGTACAAACTGCTTCAATAAATAAAATAAGTTCTTAAAACATGACACACACACACACACACACACATATATATATATATATATATATATATATATATATATATATATATATATATATATATATTATGAATATGCGCAGATCCCAACCATGTCAAAATGAACGTCAGTTCTAATTAACCAAATGTGAGTACCATTCAGAAATTTAAAACTAATATACTGATTTTTTAGGATTAAAATACATATGGAATTATATTAATTTTGAAATACAGTTAATCATCATTTCTTGAACGCAAATAAATTTTATAAATCTTGGAAAAAGTTCACCGTTGATAGATGTGAGAACTGAATCTTCCCGAACATTATCCACCAAAATAACTCGCTTTGAGGAGAATTATGAAAGCGATGCTGTTTGCATGTGTCATGGCAATGTCGACTCGAATTTTGTTAACATCATTATTTGGAATTAGCATCGTAAAGGTCTAATAGAACACGCGATGCAGAAAAGGCTAGACTTTCAAAATTTATATTATGAAAAATTTGTGTTCAGATATGACATCCCACAGTTTGTCCGTGTTAATAAAATTTTGTGCCGTATATACTTTAATTCAGGTAAACGCTATTACGAAAGTGGAGACTGATATTTTGAATTAGGGCTGTGCAGCGTTATATACACTCAGTTTCCACTCTTGAGGTCCAAGGTTCGACCTTTACAGAAGCCGTCATTTACAAATGTTGATATGTCCCACATCCAAGGATCGCACATTCTATATGGCTACTCATGTTCACGTGACCTTTGGGACAGCTGGTCACCTCCATTGCTAAAGCGAACCTGTAATAGGATTGTGGTATCGAGAGTGGAGTATATTGTTTATGTTCATTTGTTTATTTTTCTAGATTGTTTCACCCGCTCTGTAGAGAGAACTTAAAACAATGACAGAACCTTTCACGCAAGAAGAGCATCATAACATTTAAAAATTGTTTTTGTTTTGCCTAAAGCTTGTCAGGACCGTGTCCGTGAACATTAAATTGTTGGTCCCTAATAAAATTGCGGTATTGCTGCATGTTCAGAAATAAGGCAAAAGCTTAATCTTGTGCAATTTCCTTTTCAGGTCGAGTACATTTAACTAAATTTGTGTGAATGGTGAAATAGGAGACTCAAATTAACGTATATAGAGTGTGAACCAGTCGGACATTTGTAGCAATTACAGCACATTCTAAGTCTGTTCTCATTCAGTGATGCAAATTGATCATTACTGACGGTAGTGAGTATGAAAATGAAGTTAGAAATAACTCTCGAATTAAGATTTAGATATATAATAATTATGCCTAATTGCTTTGACATATCGAAAAGTTACTTCCACATTTGCATTGATAGAGTGCACGTTGAATGAGATCGTGTGAATATATATCATGTCATTGACTAAGAAGTACACAAAAATAGGACATAGTGGCGGAAATAGTGATCAGCTTACAATGAACACTGCTTTTAAATATCGCGTTTCCTGACATTGTGCGTGATTTAATAAAACCACTTGGCGTCTTAAAGTGAAAAAAGAAATGATAGATATTACAAAGGCAGACAAATGTGTAAAGGTTTAGAATTCAGTGGCATTGACATTTCTCATCTGACAAAACATCCTTCACACATACACACACGCAAGCACGCACAAACGCGCACGCATTCATATAAATATTTCAAAACATGTGTACCAGTGCCTGAGACCTGTTCATAAAAATAGTTCCCGTGGGAATTTTGTTGTTGTTCGTACTGGGATTTTCCTCCACCAGTTTTACTGTCCGCCGAGAAATGGCGTTAAAATCTACAGCAACAACATTTAACGTTTTTTAGAAGCCGGAAGCTATCAGTTATACATGACAAACACATTTTTTCGAACCTTCAGAGAAAATGTTGCGAACATCTTGCCAAGGAAACTTGTCTCTTATTAGGATACACAAGATGGACTTTATTAGTGCATATCATAATATACCATGGTCAGAAGTTTCCGTGTAAGACACGGAAATAACGCTTCTGAGGGTCAACGTATCTTAAAGCTCGCAAGTTAACATTGACACGGGTATAAGCAAATGAATTGATTTCATAGAATTTAAAAAGCCAGGTGGACTGGTATATTTGTCTGAAAAAATACATACATAGTACATACATAATTTCTGGTGAGTCGAGCAATTAATGCAGATGGTCAGCTTTCTATTTTATCGTCCCTATAATGGCTTGAGTGTATATGGGGAGTCTTAAGATGTGGCTAAGACGGTAACAAAAAGAAATGGGTTGAGTAGTCATGCTTCACCACTCGCCTAAGTTTCGACGACCTTGTCCAAATGACATTGCAAGATTAAATAATTCGAAAGATCTAAAAGCCACTTCTGAAGCGTGACAAGCTGAGATCGATGTTTCCTAAATTATCCCACATAGTTATAATGTTCTATAACACTTGCCTTCTTTTAGCCCGTGGGATCCAAGCCATCGATGAGGTGGGGATATCCGGTGTCTTACTAATGGATTTTTATGGACAATCTGAATATTCGTTTAGGTTAAATTATAGTAAGTGTTTTAAGTAAGGCAGCATTTTGTATTAGAAAAAATTAAAAGACTGTTTACTATGACACAATTCCACAAACATGCATTTTCAACTATTAGGGTAACATTTGAAGAAAATTTAAAACAAGTTTACAAATATTCAATGCAAATTCTACGAATACTTTTCGAGCAGACTTAGACGATCAGTGTATTCTTTGATTTTAAGAACTTAGTATCATGCTAAACTAATTTTCTAGGTTTCCGTTATTTAAAATATCTATTGCTACCATGATGATAGCATCTTAGAATAAGAAAAATCAATAGCCAATCAATAGAAAATCAATAGCCACTTATTATATTAATGCATTCAGCTAATGTAGCTGCTTGTATGTATTTTATTTTTGTTTTAGAAATTAACACTCCAAAGAAACAGCAAAATACAAAACAAAATAAAAAGGGGGCGATGAAACAATGAGTTTCGGAGAT
The DNA here is from genome assembly GCA_030141615.1 of Unio pictorum. Classification (NCBI taxonomy): domain Eukaryota; kingdom Metazoa; phylum Mollusca; class Bivalvia; order Unionida; family Unionidae; genus Unio; species Unio pictorum. The sequence continues at coordinate 15,251,006 of JARLTB010000052.1, forward strand.
AATCCACCTAATTCAACGTTGAAATATGCCATAGCCGACAAGTTCCGGCAAATGAATCTTTTGTACAAGTCGGTTTATTATGTGTCAAAACAGTCCGGGCCTAAATGATCGGCAAACGCACTTTTTTATGTAATCAAAAAGTGACAGGTGGGGCTGAAAATTGTCCTGTTTGCTGATCATTGTAATAACCATATTCCTGAAAAGACCCATGTCAAAAGAACAGAGTTATTAATGGAAGTATATATAAATATAAATAGCTGCAGTCTACAGATTAGATTTTCTTGATTGTGCCATGTATGCAACCATCTAGAAGATGGCATGTAGTTATTTTGGAGTTTAACTCCATCTCATCGCAAGATTGAATATACCTGGTGGACAGTGTAACTGGCAGGGGTGGAACCTGGGAAATCACAGGTAAGAGCCACCGAAACATGGGAAGTTACTGACTACTTTCTCACATACCCCCTCCCATATATATATGATATGATATAGGTGTCAGGAATATATATATATGATATGATATGATATAGGTGTCAGGAATATATATATATATTCCTGACACCGATATCATTAACCACGCCAGGGAAAAAATGGGCCATGGTACCATGTCAATCTTAGATTTCTGACTTATTGGTGGATTACTGGTTAAGCTTTATGTGAAATGTTGCCTTTACGGCATCTCTCCATCTGTGTTTTGGTGTATCCATGGAAATAAGAATCAGTACCATGCAACATACACATGTTATATATGAACAAAGAAAGAGGGACTACATAATGTAATGATAAAAACGAATTCATATTATATTTACATACTTCTATAGAAGAACCATACAAACTGTTAGAATGACAAGACACCCCGATATGTGACATTACTGGAAAATCAATATATACACATAGGTGTCATCATCCACGGATGATAAATGTGCTCATCAACTCTTGCAACTCCCATGTGCCCAGCTTAGTCAGTCATACGAGTGAGTATGCCTACAGTATACGTTTTACGATAGTTTAATGAACTAAGTCCGCTACAGTGGCCTAGTGGCTAGATCGTCCGCCTCGGATGCGGGAGGTCGTGGGTTCGATCCCCGGCTGAGTCAAACCAAAGACATACAAAAATAGTACTAACAGCTGCCTTGCTTAGCGCTCAACATTAAGAGTTAGTGTTAGGTCTGAAACATGATCGTAATGATAGGGGGCAGTTTAGCGAGAATGGAAAATACATTACAGACCCACCCACTCATCGTTGTGCACGTTTAGTGACAAGGTTTTGAAAATCACACTGGACATGTTTAGTGACAATGGGGGATTAAATATGGGGACTACTGGGTCGGTATAGCGACAAGGGAAAGTCGGTTGAATAGGAATGGATCACGTGAGGCGATGTCACGGTACTGGAGATTGGCAACAATGTGGCTAATAGCTGACCTCAATTGGGCCAAATAGCAAACAATGACAGGGGTTATCGGTGAAGTTCAGTTAGTTCAGTGGGTAAGTCAGCATGTCAAATGGGTGGCGGGTGGTGGGTATATCCAGCTAGTTCAGTGGGTGGCGGGTAAGTTCAGCTAGCTCTGTAATTGGCGGGTAGCGAGTAGTGGGTAAGTTCAGCTAGTTCAGTAAGTGTTGATCAGCGGATAATTTCAGCATGTTTAGTGAGTAGTGGGTGGCGGGTTGCAGGTAGCGGTTTAAACTACTTCATAAACTATGCCAATAAAACAACACTTGGTGGGAAGGGTAAACAAAGAAACAAAAATACACATAATATAGCAAAGAGAATAAATATCTTTTTGGGGCAAATGAGTGGTCCTAGAAAAGGACTTTATTATTTTTGTTAAAACCATTTCGGTACCATAAAAGGCATCGCATAGGTCTTTTTCTTTTCCTCAAACATATCCTGACTTCTGGACCGTAGATGATGACTTCTTTGTTTCTCCACATAAATTCTTCTTTTCCAAACGCTCATATCAGTGATCCGGATGATTGTCCACGATGATCTGACATACATGGGTAAGTCTGTGCGGAAGAGCATCGACGATACGAAGGTTGATGATTCAACGTTAGTCCACTTCTTGTGATGAGAACAGGTGAAAGGAATGAAATGACCTGCAGTTATTTATAGTGGAAGAGCGAATCGAAAACGATTGACTTTTAAACCAGTCCTTAAATGGGTTACAAAATTCAAAATCTCTTCTACCTGTGGACGTGTCAGGTTTTTTCCTTTAGAGAGGGTGGCTCTTGTTCCTGTTCTGAACCCCTCTGCTTCCTGTTGGTGTTATTGTGTAGGGCATTCTGAAGACCTTTGTCCGATCTCTTGACAATGGTAACATGTATTTTGACCTGTGATTCTTCTGATACCTGTTCTGCTTTTTTGATGGTCATGACACTCGGTAGTAAAATTTCCTTCCTTCTTATAGATATAGCAAGTATCTTGACTTTTACCTCCAAAAGAGGCAGAGTAGACCGTCGGCTTGTCTGAAGAGAACGTTCTTATGACTACTCGCAAAGCTAGGACCAGAAAGTCGACTTTTGTGTGCTCTTCCATCGTTCTGATCAGTTTGAGACTGAAATGAATACTGGAAGGGAAGACTCTGGCCATTTATATAAGGAAGACACTGATCTGACAAGGATATAAAGTGACATATGGCGTTTAAATGTAGTCATTTGACTTATTGCAGTTAAGATGAAACGTTTGTTTCATGTCGTTGAGAGAAAAAAAAAAAGGAGAAGCAGAAACGTGATTTATCGCATTAAACATTAGCTGAAGTATTGGCTCATATTCATGACAGCGTTTTTCAAGATGACATGAGTGATCCAGAATCCAGACTCAGAGAGTTTACACTCAACCAAAGCCCATTAGCACCATCAATCAACCCTGAAAAGTACTACCACATTCGAGAGGTTAAAATTTAGAATCACATCCTACACGTACCATTTGAGAAAACATATGAGTGCATCGCTGAGGTGTGGGAATGTTTGTTAACTACAATGAAACGGCAATGTGAATCCAAAGAAGACGATCGTTTATGACTTTCCATTGACCACGACAATTTTAAAGTCCCACGTTAAGATCGAGTTTAGCAGACTATCAGAATGAAAACCTTCCAAAGTAATCGACACATGATTCAACACGTGCAACATTCCAATGACAAGAATAACATCACCGACTGAAAAGCGACACTGTTCATGGCCCACGTTTTTGTTTCCAAAGGAAACGGGTGCAGACAGATGTGTTTGGTTTACGACATTCTCAGCACCAAAGCAATCCTCGTCCGAATTAACAACCCTCAAGACCAGATGTGTTTAGCCTGTGCCACCGTGATAGAACGAATGGATGACGACATAAACTACACGGTAGGATGGACCAAGGTCTGGAAAAATATTCAACGATCTGACCTAGACAAACAACGAAATGAAGCAGAGCTTCTGTTACAGCAAGCGGGAATCTCCAAAGATACACCCTGTGGCTTTCCCGAAATGCAAACATTGCAAGACGTCTTGGCTCCAAGCCTACACATTGAAAGCGTACCCTCAAGAAATTGCTGTACCTTTATTGTTTCGAGGCAAAGAGTTCAAAGACGGAATATACATTCACGTCTATTATCACGATGAACATTTCGATGCCATCACCAGTATCGCCTCATTCCTGGGACAGAGTTATTCCTGTGAGTAATGTGACTATGGTTAAAACAATCGAGAGCAACACAAGCATTGTAGATCGAAATGTGCGGAATGTTTGGCCTCTCAATCCTGTCTGGACGAAGGACAAGAACGAGTGCTTTGTCCAATTGTAATGGCACCTTAGTCCAACCTGCTTATTACCAAAAACACGTGAACACGCAAGGTTCACAGCAGAAAAGTGCATCCCAACTCCTGAGATGGTGCCTACTTGCGGACAAGGCATACGTACCAATAGTGGCAAGTTACACGTGTGTCGAGAAAAAAAACGATGTCACATTTGTCGCCTAATATTGGACCTGGAATATAAATACTACATTAAAAAAAAATCCAAACCAGAGGAAGAAAATAACCAAAAGAAAGGGAATTTCATCTTTTTCGACTTCGAATGCGTGCAAGAGGCTGGCATCCACATTCCTAATTTCTGCGTGGTTCATAGAGCGTGCAAGAAGTGCGTTCAAGAACCTATCTTTAGTTATTGCCCTCAATGCAGCAAGATTTCTGGAGGGCGTGAAAATTGCTTCGGGAATCGAACACACGAGCCGATTTCGCCCAATGGATCTTAAACTCCATCGACGAGACTATCAGCCAAGAGGGCATCGAACGTTACGGATTGTCATCGCCATATAACGCAAATGGCTCACAATTTATCTGAGTACGAGGGAAAGCTTATATTCAGATACTATGCGGAACGTCTTAGATTGACTCTGAACGCGGCCAAAATCTAATCCATGAAAGTGGGGCAAGTGCAGTTTACAGATTAGATGAGTTACTTCGCCATGCCATTGAGTCGAATGCCTAAAGTGTTTGGATTAATAAATGGCCAAAGGTTTTTCCACACTTATTCAATACCAAAGCCAATGAACACGCCGGTCTAACCTATTTGCATGAGACTAACTGCTACGACTCCGACAACATGCGCACCTAAAAAGTTTCTACACTTGGCAACAGACTCAAGCCTCAGCCTTGGTCGAGGTTCAAGAAGAAATGTTAAAGTATTGTCGATCGGACCTGGAAATTTATGAATATACGAGATAGTTTGTAGGGAGAACGGACAAGTGTCACCTGTTTGTTGTACCAAACCGACGTGGAGAAAGTAGAAGAAATCAAATACTTGGACGTATGATCGCTGCATCCTTACATGTGCACATATTGTCACTTTTCCTCAGGGCAAATCGACCTGGACAACATTCGACAATATGAAGGATTGATCGATTGGAAAGTCTTGCCTTACACGGATTTGTACAATCCAGTTTTACGTCACTGTTGCCAAGAAAAATTGATGTTTCCAATGTGCCGTACTTGTGCACAAATGTGCATCCAAGACCTACCTTGTTAGCAGACCCAGGAAGAACGCGCCTTGACAGGAACGTGGGCCAGCATGGAATTGTTTAAAGATCTGGAACTGGGACACCAACTGTTAGAAGTGTACAAAATTTAGGACTTTCCTAAGACAAAAAATACCACAAGAGAGGCTTAACTCAAAAAACGCATTTTCGCAGACTAGTAAATGCCTTTTCTGAAACTGAAACGAGAAGCCAGTGACTATAATTCCTGGTGCCATACTCCCGAAGACCAAACTAAATTCAAAGTGATCTACTGGTATCAGGAATTCATTACTTTAGAAAAAAATGGAAATAAAATGAAGAAAGCCGGTCGTTTGCCAAAGCTAATGGGGAAAATGACACAACGACCGTGTTTACCCAAGACTGAGTATGTGACAGAATGTTCTTGCTACTTCTAGATGATTCACGACAAAATCAGATACATGAAACAAGTGGACGTCCTTCGTGAGGACTTAATCTTGATCAATTACGAAGAAGAACTTCATTGTGGATTACGTGACAGCCCATGCTTGCTTACAATTGAACGTTGGGTAATGGTGTGTTATATTTTGACGCGGACAGTTGCATCTACATCTACCCTAAAATCGAAGGAGAACGATTAGGAGCCTAGACAGGCGCGCATCTGGTAACAAGATCCTATTGTTTTGGTGGCCCTCAAAACTACGGTTACAAATACCGGGACAAACAAGGAGAAGATCACACCGAGTGTAAACTAAAAGGATTGACTCTCAATTATCGCAACAATCGCGTGGTGACATTTTAGATCGTGAAAGAAGCTTTGCAGTATGGATTGGATAACAACTTTAGAGTGACCACCTACGAACTGCAAAAGATTGTACGTTTACCCACGCCAAATCGTCAGTCGGCCTTTGTAGAAAGTCTATTAAATCGTGTACCAAAAGAGAGGTCGGCTTCTCAAGCAGTTCACTTTACCGTACGGACACATTGATATTGGTCAGCATATAAAAAGAGAATAGGTCCAAGACCGATAGTTTATTGTAACTACAAAGACCAAGTGAGGAATTTGAATACTTTTAAACAGACAACAATCAAGTTCGGGGATTCTCATGTGGAGTGCGATGCTGCGCCTTAAGATTGCTGCGATTATGTATGTTGCGACGGCAGAGATTGAATATCATCACATCATGTGATTTTTGCTGACTCCTACCTATACATCTACCATGGAAGGTGACGGTGTGCATGCCAAACCTGTTGGATGGGAAAGCGATGCCAATTATTATCGTTGACTCTTTATTGGATTTCAACCTCTGCGTGAAACCATGCCTCTATCACCCAACTTATGTCACGCAATTTTAAGCAAATTTATGCAGATTTTACAGTCCGATCATCGAAATTAAACTCATGAAAGACGAGTATATTTTCCCTGTGCGTTTGCCGGAATACCGTGCCTTTGCTTGCCTAGGACATCATCCATGGTCTCCGAATTGACCTATCGCCAGTTGTCAATCATTCTGCTCGTTTGACCAATCAGCGAGCGCTATTATACACACCTTCAGGCACTGTTTACATCCGCCATTTTCCCCCGACAAGCTGCTTCTGTCGATATCGACTCGGCTATTGTATATATTTACAAATTTTGCAACGGTTCGGCAATTTTTCGATTTCCAATGCAATGGGGGCAGTGCAGTTCTGATAGTTGTTAAATATATAAAATTTGCAAATTTTTAACTTTTCCATTTGATCAACTCCGCTTCTGTACCTAACGAAAAATAGGTGTTATTTGTCCCTTTTGCTCTGCTCTTCAAATCATTATATGCATTTTAATAATATTTGAAGATTTAGTGTTATCACTATTTGTTATTACATTTACATCTAAAAATGAAACACGCGTACTAGATGCAGTATAAGTAAATTTAATCGTCAGGTGTAAATGATTTAGGCGATCAATACTTTTTTTCAGTTCTTCATTTGAATGCTTCCAGATAATAAATATGTCATCTAAAAGTCTGAACCAAAGAGATGGATTAAACTTTTTGTTTTGAATGGCGGAATTCCCTAAACTACTGTGGCTACACCTTTTGTTTTTTTTTATCCCTCTTACTCTGCTTTCAATGTCATCAACGACACTTTGTAAAAAAAAATTATTATCCCTGTAATAGGTTGACCACTGGGTCGGGGAGCCATCCCAAGGTCACCTTACAATCTAACATGTCTGATAATCTAGGGATAATAAATATAATCTACAGAAAAGGAAAACACTCTCACACACACATACATACATGCATATGACACACGATCGATGTGACATTGTGATATTATTACAGTATTTTGTTCCTATTTAGCATAAAATCAGATACATATTACATATTCATTATTGAGGTCGACTTTTGAAGAAATTGGTCCTCTTTTTTACTTACTGTAGCAGTGTATTTTCAATGTTCTTATGCATTGCAACTATTTGCTTAAAAACACAAATAGAAGGATTTTTCATATTGAATCTGCAAGTATAAATATAATACTTTGCCAAAATAAGCAAGAAATTATATAAACAGTCCAGTTGTTCACTTCCTAGAAATGTTTCATTATTTGGGTAAAAAGGTGCAAAAAGTTCAATAAAACGGTACCAAAACTGTTAAGTAATATTGCAATCATAGAAGAGATGCTCAATGCTTTCATTTTCACTCTTACAGAAAGTACATTTGTTGTCTTCTAATATATTAATTCTTTTCAGAAAATCATTAGTAGCTATTATTATATGGATTAATTTAAGATTAAAAGAGATCAATTTGGTATCCTTAGTACAGGATTTCGCTCGGATATATATCTGAGACCACTCCTCATTACTTCTATTTTTATTAAATACTTGCATCCAAGTTTCATGTTTAGCAGTGTGTTGCCTTTTAGTTTTTTGTAAGATCTTTGTAAACAAACTTGAGTGAATTTTGTTTTTGTAAGTTCATTATTTTATCCTCCTGCTTCTCAAAATTATTTTGTACTAAATGTTTTTTTTATGGCATCTTTCCATGTTTTTGGAATTTTGAATATTAAGGAGAAGTATTTTAAGAAATCATCACTTCTAGTTTTTTTGTTTTATTATTTTAAAAGGCATTAAATTACCGTTATCATCTATCAGATCCTTCAGAATTTCAAAACCAGCTTCTCTCCAAGATTTGTATTGATAGAACAATTTAGTGGGGATAAAATTTAGAATATTCATGGATAGATACTCGTTTGGACCCTGCGGTTCCTCTTTCCAATTGTATACTACCAAAATTACATCTTTCCAAAAACTGTTTTTAATGAACTTACTAAGTTCTTCTAATTTCCTTCTCCCGAAATTCCAAATATCCTTTTTATTTCTGAGTACAGTTGAATTGAATAAGTTCTGCTACACTCCATTTCCTTTTCCAGCAATAGTTTTACCCATCTTATCTTAATATACCTAATGAATGAAAATATGTGTATCATGTTTAGTCCTCCCTCGTTTTCTGGGGATACTAGTATATCGCGTTTTATTCTCTCTACTTTTCTACCCCATACAAATTTAAATAATGTGCGATTTAGTTCTGCTTCAACTTTTGCTGATGGATTTGGAAGTGCTGAAAAAAGAGTTTTTACAACAATTACCTTACCAGCTAATGGCATATATCTTTGACTCCAGCTTGCCAGTGTTCGCCTTTGTTAGTTTTTTCATATAATTAATTTCCACCATTTGTTGTAAATCTAGAGAAAATTCTATACCAAGGAGTGTAAAGCTAGAATAGGACCAAATTAGGTCCATTTCAGGACATATTCTTTCATTGGAGAATTTCTTGTTTCCAATCCAAATAGCTTTTGTTTTTGTTATGTTACATTTAAGTCATAATAGAGAAAACCCTGCAAGATATTCATAGTTGTTTTAAGAGAAAGTTGAGATCCGTCAAGAAGAATGAAAGCGTCAGCGGCATACTGACCCAATTTATATTCAGTGCCGTCAAAGATCAATCCCCGTACATCTGCATTTTGCTTTAACGTTATAGCTAAAATCTCAACCCCAAAGATAAATAAATAAGGTGCAAGGGGTTCACCTTGACGACATCCTCGTTCTAGTCTAAAAAATGATGACATATGCCCATTATTTATAACAAAACTTTTAGAATCATTACAAAACAGTTTAAACCACTCACAAACAGAATCACCAAAGTTAAAAGATTTTTAAGTTTCTTCCACAAAGGTCCAGTTAATGGAGTCAAAGGCTTTTTCAAAGTCGATTAACAATAATAAACCATATCTATTTTCATTCTCAAGTTGGTCCATGATATCATATAATAGCCTGGTATTTTCTCCAATTAATCTTCCCTTCATATATCCTTTTTGAGTATCACTGATTATTGATGGAAGAACCTTTTTAATCCTGGCTGCAATGGCTCCCGAAGCAATTTTATGGTCAATATTTAAAAATGATATAGGTCACCAGTTTTTTAAATATATGCTATCTTTTTCTTCCTTTGGTAGGCATGTGATGACTCCTTGAGTCTGAAAAACTGAACGTTTTCCTACAGCATATCCGTAATTTATTGATCTGCATATAAATCCCCCAAGAAACGTCCGAAAAAATTTATAGAACTCTACACTGAATCCATCTGAGCCAGGACTTTTTCCATTTTCCATCCGTTTTAGAGACATACTGACTTCATTAATTGTAACCAAACCTTCGCATGATTCTCTTTCTTCAAGACTAAGTTCAATATTGTGATTAAGAAATCTATTTAGAGTTTCTTGAGTAACCTTATCATTAAGCTGAGCAGTTCTACTTTTGTACAATTCCATATGAAACTGGTTTTGTGCTTCTAAAATATATATTTGGTCAGATATATTTGTCAGATATATTTGTCTTGTTGCTAAGTTGATGTACACGTTCCCGTCATCAACTTAACAACAACAAAAAATCTTACAAAACATCGAACACTTTGGCTGTCTCACACAACGTGCCTTTAGTCTCATCTTCCAGTCATATTGATTCGAACCTTGTACGGCATCATTCACGAAAAAAATCCGCAAATACGATGGTTTACATTGGCAACACATCATTTCCTTCAAGGCATCATATACTTTCCACATCAAACCAAACGCTTTTCTGAGAGAAACAAAGTAGCATTGACTCACATGTCCTATCCTCGCATCAACACTCAAACCAAAAGGCAAATCATTTTGAAACCTGGAGGTAGTATTTTTCTAGAAGGTGACATCATTCGGTCCCTCTTAAAATGCAATCCCAATGCTCCCAAAGGCCTTCCCCTCCCCCAAAAGAGCCAAACGGACCCATCCCAACGAAAATGAGCAGTGGTGTCAAGACCAGGTCGCAGACGAGTCCCCAGACAAAGTAAAGCCCACTGAATAAGAAACGTCCACAGAAGACAGCTTCTACCCGCATGAAATGCACTTCGGACAGGACGCAAACACTACATGTAGCGACGGTAATTTCGTATCCAGTAGGCTCAGGTTCTTCCATTTGTCCGTTCCTGGGGATGTTAGACCAGCCTAATTTGACACCCGTTCTTTCTCAGTTGATGAAACAATGGATACCTGCGTCTTCAACAACGTCTCTATCAGCGTTGACATTCTCTTTCGCTTTATTGGCAGTTGCGGCTGCTGACAAAGTACCTGCCCCCAACATCAAAGTCCAAGATGCATGTTACAGAGTTAACTGGATTTGTCCAAACAAGAACTGTCCCGTTTTAGTCAGTTGCGATGACCTCCACGACGTGTGTTGCCTGTCACCAAGATGATGCAACGTAAATACAATCAGTGGAGACGTTTTCCAGTCTAAAAAAAAAGACTTGTGGTAAACGATGAGAATTAGAGTTTATGTGCTCCTGAGCACCTAAAGATGCCCTTGAAAGATATGCACAATCACTCTGGCTAAAAGAAGAAAATAAAAGAAAATGGACTACCAGAAGTTACACCCGAATGGCGGGTGTAGATCATAAGTTGCAAGCATATTTATCCGATGTCTCTCATTTGGCTACCTACATCTGTTTTTCAAAATTTGTTTCGGGTCATTGACGTCTTTTCTACATTTGCCTGGGTCATGCCATTGACTTCCAAATCGAGCAGTGAGTTAGTGCGAGACCTAAATCTGGTGTTGAAACAAAGTGGTCGTCACGCTCATTGATGGCAAACCGACAAAGGCACCAAATGTTTGAACCAAGCTTTCTAAAACGAATTAAAGAAACGTGACGTTCATTTGTTAACCACCGAGAATCCCAAAACCAAAACTGGCATTGTGGAATATTTTCAACGCACTTTCAAAGAACGCATGGGGAAATATTTTGCGTATCAACATACCCTCGAGTACATCGACGTCTTACTGTATTTGGTCCAAGCGTACAACCAACCTTACCATATGCGCATCGGACATGCCCCGCAAGCATCGGACATCTTCGCAAGATGTGACTCTCGAGAACGAAGTGACTGTTTTTGAGCACGTGTTTGGTGCGTCCCCGACGGTGACTGTCCACAAGAAAGGCGAAGTTTTGGCAACAAGAAACTGGGTGCGCATTAGCAAAACCAAACGCTTTTTAGGCAACGGTTACTTACCCACATCTGAACCACCGAATTTGTTCGTGTCACTGGAAGAGTACGTGGCCGTCATCCTGCAGTCAATAAATTGGAAGATATCAACCGGGAAGTGCTAAAAGGAAAGTTTTACTTGCCCGAGAATACATCTAAAGCATTCCCGAACGAAGAACCCGTAATGTTTGAAAACGTCGTGTCAAAGAAGTCAGAGAGAGAGAGAGAGAGAGAGAGAGAGAGAGAGAGAGAGAGAGAGAGAGAGAGAGAGAGAGCACAGGACGCTAGATTTAATATCTAGCATGGCGGCGAGGTGCAAGCAGTCACACTCACAGAGTGAAGGTTGGGGGGGGGGGGACGGACCGACCCCGACCAACTGAGTCGCGCCGTGTGGGTGAGGGAGAGCCGTTTTATCTGTACACGTCAGGGCGACGGGAAGGTCAAAGGAGGATCCTCAGGTAAGAATGCCAACCATAGACCAGGACAGGCATCACCCACGAAAACCGGTCTTGCAGGTCGGCGAAGGCCGCCGACATGTTTCAATTGCAAGCTCCAGGGGCATTTTGCCAGGGACTATCCCAAGGGCAGGCAAACCCATGTAAATGTTGCTAGAAAGGAGTGCGAGCCGGAGGCAAGTTGTGAACCAGTAAACCTTGCGTCCGCAACTGTCAACGGAGAAGGTGCCACCATCATGTACGACACTGGGTGTAGAGCTCTAGCCCTTGTCGACAAGAAATATGTGAAGCTTGAGGAGTACACAGGGAAGGTAATTGAAGTCCAGTACGCGAACAGCACTTGTGACTCGTTGCCATTTGCTGTCAATGACCTTCATTCAGGGTACCTGAAGGGAAAAATTGAAGGTGCGTGCTTGGCTGGACTGTCACATGACGTCATACTGAGATGTCTTTATGTGTTGCCACAAATGAACCCGAAACCTGCACCGATGTCGGTGAGTGCTGTGGAAACCAGATCCAAGAGTTGACAGACAAAACCGACTCCGATGGAAGTTACGTCGACACCGGTCAGTAACGTACTTCCAGAAGAATTGAGGAAACTGCAGTAGGACGACGCACTTGCAGAAATAGGTTGAAGAGGAAAAGGAGAAGGAAACTCCGAATGATGCGGTGAAGTTTGCGTACAAGAAGGGGATCTTGTATCGCTACGCCAGGAAAGGCAGCAAACACTTTAAGCAAGTCATCGTGCCGAAAGAGAAGCGAGGCAAAGTGTTAAAACTGGCGCACGAAAATCTCATTGGAGAACACATGGGAATTGCCAAAACGGGTAACCGTCTCATGAAAGAATTTTACTGGCCTGGGCTCCAGAGAAATGTCAGGCGGTTCTCTCTCTCCTGTGACAACTGTCAGAGAATGGCACCGACAAGGGATCATCGACCCGTCCCTTTGGGAAGTACACACCCACCCCACCCCTTATGAATGAACTATTTCGACACGTCACGATATACTTCATCGGACCGATAAAACCTGCGTCGTCGTACAGAAATCACTATATTCTAACGGTCGTTGATTACGCTACACGCTATACAGAAGCCGTTGCGTTGCGTAATATTGATTCGGAAACTGTCGCTGCAGCAAGTGCTGTTTGGGATTTGGTCAAGAGTCGGAGTGCCCGACGAGATCCTGGCCGATCAAGGAACACAATTCATGAGTAGCGTGATGGTAGAGGTAAACCGACTTATGTCAATTAAACACCTAACGACTACACCGTATCACCCCCAATTTAATGGAGCGGTTCTTGTACGGGCGCTAGTTTATATTGAAAACAGACCACCAAACTCTCGCCTATGGTGCAGACAAAATTGTCGAATGGACGCTTGATGCAATGTTCGCTCATTCCGGTCAAAAAATAATGTAAAAAAGAGGCAGTGTTGGTTCGGTATAAAAGTCTTTAGGTGCATAAGGAATTAACTTTATTACCTCAGTTAGAATCTTACAAGCATCCTTTCAAGAAATATCATTAATTAGTTTTTACTTGTATCTTTAATGTAATAATATTGTTTTTCTGCAATAGGTCATCTTCGGATGAAATTTGTCACAAATATGTCCAGTGAGACCTCAGAGGTTAGTGTCAGAACTGGTCAGCCTGTTGTCAAGATATTGTGACTGGGTGGGACACCATGCTACATGTCTCCGGCATGATGTCTCAGTGCTAGATATTACTATAAACTGAAGCACTGCAGACATTACAGCGACATGACTTGGGCCCCCGAATGGCCGAGTGGTCTAAAGCGCTCTCCGTTACGGATCACTGCCATCTCACCTCTGTCTGCGTGTGTTCGAGTCTCAGATTCAGCTAATGTGGGTATGTGAGAAAGCTTGCCAGTAGCTTCTCGTAGGTCGGTGGTTCTTTCTGGGGGTTTCCCAGGTTCTTCCTCCACCATTAATACTGGCCGCCTTGTATAGACTATCGTGTGCTGAAAAATGACGTTCAACAACAACAACAACAACAACAATAGCGACATGACGGGAAAAATATTAAAGCTATGTTACAAATCCAATCACAGACACACACATTTCAATTATGACGTAGATCCTGCCTTTGTGAAACTTGCAATTAACAATTCCAAGTATTCCTGGCCGCAATCTTTTTGAGTATTAGATAGCTTTCAGGAAGAGCTCGGTTCTGTCGCCCTGGACTGATCCCAATACACGATACATACCTTTTAGAGATAATTTAAGACTCTCCATGCCGCTGCTCCATATCCTCACAGTGCGACGTTTACACAAATTACCAGAACAATAAATTAACCGTATGTAGTCGCTTAAAAGTCAATTCCATCTGCAAACTGCACAGGCCCAGATATGTCATCTCATACTGCGTCGACAGATCTGAATCTGATAGGTTATTTAAGGACTAATCAGTAGTACAAACAACATAGGTTCTGATCTACGGATGCGTTATACTTCGGCAGATTAGGATCTTCGTTTTTTGTAGTTTGACTCGTCTTATAAGCTAGTACGGTAGGTAGCCATCCGTGCTCTAGCGACGATGCTACTCTCCGTGAACGTATGCTATGCAGGCAGTACTGGTTGTAATATTATGAAAGATGTACTTCTCTGGAAGATTGGCCTATTTCAGAATGCTTTTCGTCTCATACCTCACCCTAGTATGGAACTTTTTTCTCGATTTCTGTCTTTATTTAGTACCTTGCAATACATGTGTTCGTACACTGATGTTTTCAATCATAGAGAGAAACCTTAAGCGCTTGCAAATCTGTTTCTGCTCTTCTGCAAGCAAATAATTGTTTGTTTTTTTTAAATAAAGATAATTGTTTGCACTTTCAAAGTTGACTTTTATTGCAGAGCTAATATTCTCCGCCTCCAGAATGTGTATTCCTTTCTCACTGGAAGATATACTTTGAGAGACAGTCACATGGTAGTTTTCATTGGATCCATACTACAATGTACTAACATTTTTTTTTCTTACTTTCACCGCCGTACCTAATAAAATAAACAACTTTATTTCTGTATCGTGACAGTTACGTATTATCGGTAGTCAATCATCCTATGGGAAATTGCTTTGCTCCCTAGGAGTCAGTAATAAAAATACGCTTGATGGATTTAGGCGTACATTGTGTTTTACATCTTTTCATGTTAAATTTACAAGAACTTTACATCATGTTATATTGATTATGATCGATTTTAAAACCATACCTCAGAATGTGCGTGCGTGTACGTTGACTATTAATATATATTCATTAAGTATTTTGAAATAACTAATTTTATGTGAGAAAATCGCAGGTAAATGTACATTGTCGTAGAAACACCTATCATCAGGGACGTCATTTCAATTCTTTCAGTGTGTGTGTGTGTGCGTGTGTGTCAAAACTTGACGGACATGTTAATTTTCGTATATAGGCTACAGCAATTTTATTTATAGCACATATTAATTGAGGTCCTTCTCTTCCCTTCCCCCCCCCCCTCCGTTGCCCCTTCCCAAAATGACGTCCACGCCTTTATATGATCCTAAACGAACGATCTACAAGTGAAAGACTCGCATCCAAGGCAGTGGCGCTGTTTATAATGTATAATAGACTTATTTTGTAAATGTTCTAATACTTTTGAGAGAATTGTTCTACTTCAAAGAACGATGGTTTATGAAAGACTTCAAGTCCGTGTTAATATCGGGGTTTGATGCTGTTGAGATCGCGTATCAATAGCCTTGACAAAACGACGGAGCTGTTCAAATGTTGATAGAAATGTTCAGTCTTTACAAAAGTCTAAAATACTTATTACCTGCCAAAATCTCGTTTAGAGTGAACTAAGTCATGTCAGCCATTACAGTATGATCTTTTAAAATAATAATTAATACATTTATAAAATAATTATGAAATTGATGACAATTCCTAACAGCATGTCGAAAGATTATCTCACCTTGTAAAAGATGATAATTTCAATTAAAATATACATTAACTTTATCATAAATGGATAGATGTCTACAAATAGTATAAATAAAATTAAACGATAGTCCTGATGGTGTCTTCCGTGAGGTGTCCAAACCCCTACGTGCGCTTTTCGACTGACGACTGCTCACTTGGAGGTCTTATTGACTTCGCATTAGTAACCGCTCATTGCACAGTCGATAAAACCAAAGCGGGGCTGGTTTATGTGTTGCTAGAAACAATCAAAATACATCACCTACCGTATATAATCGGTTATAAGTCAAACCCAACTGCAGAGACCCAGATCTGGCTCTGTGCAGTTTGTCAGGAATAATGAATAAAACAAATAACATTGTTACTAATATGACTTACAAGCGAGAGTATAGACCGTTAACGATTGTTAAATAATGACTGCCATGTATCGTTATAAATGACCATGCTAAAAGTGCTGATATCACTATATATGCCTATAACTAGGGAAACACGTTTGTACACTAAACTAAAATATGCTTGTTGTCTGACATCTTGAACTTAAGCCTGCGATGTGCGATTTATGACACCAAAATCGAACAGTTAAAATGGTGACAAAATATAGCCGCCCTCCTGATTTATCAGTGTTATTACATTACTATCTAGTTATTCATCAATGTCCCCACAAGTACTTTAAATGTTCTGTTGAATTACAAGCCACATTATCGACACGTCAGACTTGATACTAGAAGGCAGACATATTTAAGAATCGCTTGTATTCAAAATTGTCTTTAGATCTATTTGGTTTGTATGTTTTTTGACACCTTTCATTATGACATGAGTTTAGTTATGAACTGCATGTATTTTGACACCTTTCATTATGACATGAGTTTAGTTATGAAATGCATGTATTTTGATACAATTCACTATGACATGAGTTTAGTTATGAAATGCATGTAATTTAACACCATTCACTATGACACGAGTTTATTTATAAAATACATGTATTTTTCACACCGTTCACTTTACCGTCAAGTCTTAACGTACGTCGTTTGTTTGCCAGCACAAACAGACTTTCGTCCCTCCGTATAATAATGTAAGGAGCGTTATGCTATATACAGTATAAATACGACTGCGATGATTTCATTCATTTTCGTGCAGCAATTAGGTTCCAAAATAATTATATATTTTTATATTTCCATCAGAAAATAAATCAGTCCTATGTTACTGCTACTTATAAATATGCTATTTTCTTGCAAATTTGACTCCAATAAGCATAAATAGGTGATAGGCCATCTGCGCCATATGAGGCGACATTCAGCTTAGCTTGTATTTGTTTTTGGGTTTCGGAAACCGACCGTAATCCATATACCGCTGCTGCTGGCATCTGGTGTTTTCTGTCGTCGAAATTGAGGCATATGCTAAACGCACACATTATAATTTGTGTATTGTAGTTATGCTCAGGAATATCATTACAACTTAACATAGATTAAAGGTTCCTTATCATGGTTCATAATAATAATTTATAGCAGTAATTTAAAACGAAATCACAAAATATTGACACTTGACACTGTAATTGTTATCCCGCAGTTTGCCTAAACGATCCATTGCTGTTACTTACCGGCACTTTTATAAATGACCTTTTTGATTCCTGTCTGCAACTAATTAACGGGGACTAATTAACGGGGCATTAATTTTGACATTTGAATAACAGAACCTAAAACTCTAAAGTTTCTTTTAAAATCCCCCCTGTATACTTACTTAGGACAAATCATTAAATTTCACTTGTTATTCACCTTGGGCTTGAAAGATAGTTTTCTGGGATTCAAGGCTTGAATTTTTACTAGCATCTTACGGTAGCATTGTCATTAAAGAATGTTATCTACTGGCATTGTTTTATTGTATGCATAAATTATGACACTCATTGACGTACACGAAATGTTCAAGTCCTACTTCGATTTAAAAGTATTCTTGAAATCTAGTGTGAGAGAACTTTATTTCAAGTGTAGTATATTGTGAAACTTCGATGTATGTCATATGTACCTACTTGATGAATCTATTGTTGAAAGGCGTGAATTTGGACAGAATAGCTAGTGTGCTTATGGCTGTTGCAAAAATTAATCACGCTTGAATCATTTTATAACTAAATACTGGATGTCTTCATGAGGTTAGAAATACTTGTTATGCTTCTTCACCTCGATAAAACATGTAGTGGAAAAATAATTGCACAGTAATTAGTCTTTCTTAAAAAGACTTTCTGGGATTCTCTTATAATTTTCTGCATTGAAGAGCAGGGTAGGCTATCGGGCCAGTTATTAGGAAGTTGTATACGGTTACCTCTGGTAAAGTAACTACTGTCTCGCATTCTTTCAATATTTAAATTTTGTTAGATAAGGAATTTAAGTACATACAGTAATGGCCCACTTAAGTTGCTGTATATCAGAAACTCAGACCTGTTGCAATATCATTACTGATTCGTATAGTGACTGTATTGAGATTATGTATATATAATTTAATTGTTTGTTGTTTTTTTTTAAATTTTTTAATTATTTTAACATGCTATTGGCTTTTCACGTCAGCAGCTAATAATAGCTTTGTTATGTTCAAGGTGAATGAACTTAATTCTTAATTAACTTAATACATGATTTTTATTCAGCTTGTCAAGTGCCAAATTTTTCGTCAGTGAAATCCAGTAATTAATTCGTAGGCTAGCTGACAATCAACTGTCTTGGAGTAGAGTTTGAACGGAAAGAATGTTAGTTTACCTAGGTCAGATTGTTACAATATTTAGAGTGAAAACGGACTGAGTGTTTGACACGCTTAAAATTATGTGATTCCGCACGTAGAGCTGTCAGAGTGATTGGAAACAAATGATAAGGTGACATTTCGATCCTAAGTGGCATTTTTGGCATCTTGATAGACGGTTTTCAAAAGGTCCGCAAGGATAGCATTTATGCCGATTGGTCAAATGTATAGGAAAGAGGGTTGGGTCGAAACCTAGAATTGGGGAATATATTCTCTGAGTCAATGAGTTTGAATTAGTCTAGGAAGACCTCTGCAAGAGACGGTCAGCATTTATTAGTTCCAACATAGGAGAAGACTCCGGGGGTAATTTTACAACAGTGCCTTCGTAATAATAAGCTCAGGCAAGTCCGCCGGAAATCAAACGGCAGAAGCACGCCAAAACACAAGGTATTTAACTCAAATTCACCTTTATCACGATGTAATGTATATGATGTTTTTATTTGTCATAGATGCATAATGTATCGATACTATGATACAAATAGTTCAGTATTACATTGATTTAATAACGTACTTTAATATGTTTCTTTGTTACAGATGCATGATGTGTTCATATTTTTGTATGGATAGTCGGTTTTACAGTGATTTAATAATGTATTTTTGAATTCTGAATTAGCAATTTTTACCTTATATACTTAGGTAGGTAAATGGGTGGTTTAGAAAACCCGCCGTGTACATTTATGATTGGAAAGTGTTATATTAATTTGAATTTATCATACTAGTAAATATGGATTGTGTGTTATGATATATTGCCTCACTTTACGTAATGATTTACGGGAATATATGACGTTCCCGAATTCTGATGTCGATAATTAGCAGTATAGCTCTATTGATCTGAAGACTTGTATAGTATTTGTTAGCCGTATAAATGATAACACTGATAGTAAGATCTGATTTTTCGAACCTGAAAACGGACTTACTATCTCAACTCTTAAAGTAACGAGATACTTAGGGCGTTTTACCCTTTTCTTTTCAAGGAAAAATAGTTTGTTTGAAGAAATAGCGAGGAAGTCGAAATTCAGAGACGGGAAAAGAAGTTGGGAGACAGAGTTGTGTAATCCTGCTTACAACAAAAGGGCAAGCAAGTCAAGACGAACGCAGAAGAGAAAAAAAAAAGATCCAGTCGACGAACAAGGTCATTTTGAATCATCCAACAGTCCAATGTTTTATGAACATTCGATTCCATGATGAAATTTCCTCTCAGTATTAACGGCTAACTTCATTTATTTTTATTAGTGTTTGGATTTTTATGAATGTATCCATTATTTTAAAGCTTCAGTTTATGTATTTCTGAACTAAGTGTATTCAGAAAGAAAGAAATTTTAATTCACAGGGTCATTCTTCTTTTAATTGTATTTTAATTAAATTCATATTTTATCTTTACGGGGGCTCGTGTGTTGTCTTGTTCAAAGTACCATCTCAGATTACCATATCCATTAACCGGGCACATTACACCGTAGAGATCATCTCCTAGATAACGATAATTAGAGGGAGGCGGTTCGAGTGTTGTTTTTCCAAGTTGTGCAATACCTCTGACCAGGGCTTGTGCGATATTGTAATAATAACACATTGATAACCGGCAGCACCATTACAAAGCTCAACGTGAAATAGTAAAAATGCTTTTTGGGGTCAGGGTTTTGGAGTTTTGGAATTTTACAGGTTATTGTGTTTTAAATAAACAAGGTTAAATATAACATTCTAGAAAATTATTTTCCATTGGGTAATGCATTTTTTTTAGAAAATGCTAATTGTGACCTGAGGTCATGTAGAGAACCATACATTCTTGTGATTGTAAGAATTTGGTCATTCGTGCTTTAACATCTAGAACTTTTAAGTTGTATTATGTTCTGACCAATTTGGGCTGAATTTTCTTTTCTTCAAATTATTAAATTTAAGAGATAATTTTATTTGTACATTTAAAATTGCTCTGATAAAATTCTTGGATAACTACAATCACTGGAATTTATAATATATTCAAACATGGAATTATATTAATGTGATTCAACAAAAGACTGTTGACACATCAGCACTCGGTAGGTTATAAAACAAACACGTCATCGCCTTGAACTGAGCGTTATTCAGGATAATTATTGTATTATTTTTGGGATTTAATTCGCAATACCGTAAGATTTTAAAAATATATTTTCACTCTGTATTCTTGGGAAATGTATTATTTGTATAATATTACAAAGCTTTTTGTCTTTCACTCTTTTCTGTTACTTATTTTAAGAGCATAGCTTCGTCTATGTATGTATGTATGTATGTATGTATGTATGTATGTATGTATGTATGTATGTATGTATGTATGTATGTATGTATGTATGTATGTATGTATGTGTGTGTGTGTGTGTGTGTGTGTGTGTGTGTGTGTGTGTGTGTGTTTTATATAAATATTTTGCTCCCACGTGTGCGATGTCTGTTCGCCTGGAATTGTAAATCTCACACGACAGACAAAGCCATTCACTTGCTACGCTTTGATTCTAATTGTATATATTTGTATATTCTGTACAAAATAGTTGTTATACAAAAGCTGAGAAGCAATTGTTTTTTTTTTCTTTCTTCCCTCATCATTATCTTAAAGTTTCCTTCCTCAGAATCTTTCTTTCGAATCGAAAACAAAATATCCAACCAAACTGTTAATTATCTGATACAAGAAAATGTTAGTTGTATACTATGTTAATTTAAGGATTGGCGTTCTTCAAAATAATGTTGATAGAGAAAAATAGGCTTGATAAGGAATATTAAGGCATCATAAGGAAAATTTAAGCTTGATAAGGAATACTGAGCTTGATAGGGATTAGACAGGTTTGATATAGAATAAATAGGCTTGATAGGGAATACACAGGCTTGGTAGAGAATAGGCAGGCTTGATAGGGAACAGACAATCTTGATATAGAATAAAAGGTTTGATATTGAAAAAATAAGCTTGGTAGGAAATAGACAGACTTGATAGAGAATTGACAGGCTTGATATAGAATAAATAGGCTTGGTAGGGAATAGACAGACTTGGTAACTAATAGACAGGCTTGGTAGGGAATAGACAGACTTGGTAGCTAATAGACAGGCTTGATAGGGAATAGACAGACTTGGTAGCTAATAGAGAGGCTTGATAGAGAATTGACAGGCTTGATAGGGTAAAATAGGCTTAATAGGAAGTAAATTAGCTTGATAGGGAAAAAAGGCATTATAGGGAATATACGTTTGATCGGGAAAATAGGCTTGATAGGGAATATACAGGCTTGTTAGGGAAAATAGGCTTGGTAGGGAATAGACAGGCATGATATTGAAAATATGCTTAATAAGGAATATACAAGCTTGATAGAGAAAAAAGGCTTGATAGGGAATATATAGGCTTGATAGGGAATATATTGGCTTGACAGGAGAAGAAAAAGCTTGATTGGGAAAACAATTCATGTACTTCACTAGCAAGGACAAATCCATTGTCTTTTAGATAACTATTGCAGACTGGTTTCTCTTTCTTTTCAACATATATTGATGTAGTTGGATTAATACTATCACGATTGTAATTTTGAATCAGTCCCTCTTCTGCTGAACAACAGCTTCTGCAAAGGTCGATATAGTTTGAGTGACTGAAAAGCTATAAACTGTAGCCACAATTTAACTTGTTACACTTTTCAGACTTAAATTTTATTTGTTGTCTAATGTTAGATGTTTAATTCATCCCAAGAACAAGTTATTGACTGCGAAGATCGTACTATTACAATTGCATAGAAAGTAATGGACTTTGGAAGAGAAAGAAAAATTAAGGTATCGAACTGAAATGCATCGCAACTGATACGGATAGCTTGAATATCAAGAACTGAAGTAAAATGAAAGAAACCGGTGCCCATTTAAAGATGTAAGAATTTTCATATACATAACTAATTCATGCCAAACTCCAAAAATGTGACCCTGAATACTCTTCCCCAACCTGTTTCAAGAACAGCGACAAATCATCTGCACCGCCAATATATAACCGTTTCAAAGAACATATATGATAACCTTTGAGTCGAATATGCAATAAATGACCTTAAAATGCTTAACTGGTGATATTCACCCTTTTAAATGACGTCTCTTGTTCTGCATTAACATCAGAGACATTCAGCACCCAAACAAGACTGGTAACTTTCTTCTTATAAATGTCAGAAATTATTTGACTCAGTCTGATAGCTGCCCGTATTTTTAAGTGTGCTTACATAAAATATGAAATTGCGCAGCTGCCTAATAAGATACGAATTTGGCTGCGCATGCTCTGTCAGACCATATTCTCAGCGTTTTATGTATTACAGTTAATTCAGTCCTCGTGATTTGGGTGTCATATAAGACTTCCTCGAGAGAGGGCCAGTGTTATCGGTCTGCGACCTGTATATAAGACTCAATTCACAATTATTAAATGTAGTCCAAGCTTATTTTTAGAGCATTTTTCCTCTCGTTTTCGTAGTGATACAAGAACTAGATTTAGGCTTTAGGTATTCTTAGTGTTGATTTACACGTAAATGTTTATCTGCAGGTGTGGTTATCTGTCTGTATTTTGGCAACAGTCAGGTAAGTAACGAGGATTGATGCTACTCTGGAATTAAAATATGTGACCCATTGCACGCTGCTTTGTTTACAGTCCAGACTCTCAAAAAATATTGGATAACCAAATAACAATTAATTAATTTTAATTATATACACTGATTTTGTTAACACTATGTACAATAGCTCTTATGTTCGTGTATGATTTAAACCAATTTTTAAACGATATTACTCAGGGATTACATCTGTCTGTCTGTTTTAATTATTAAAGCCAAAGAAAATAGCCATATAACTTTATAAGGCGTTACCATGTTTGATAAGTATTTTTGAACGTCAGGGTGTCGACGTTGACAGCCGAATAAATGTATGTAAAAGTTTACAAATCGTACCTTTACATAAAACCTTTGTCATTAATTAGTCGAGAGAAGTGCATGAGAGAGATCAGAATAGGCCTAAATATTGAGTCTTGTCCACTCTCTGAATAAAAACAAATAAATTTTAGGGACATCTGATACATTCTGGAATACATGCTGTCCAGGGTCTATGATGCATTTTCTAAACAGTATCCTTTTAACATAAACTGTCCCACGTAATACTGTCTTTCTTCTGTTTTCTTTCATTCACATTATTTGTGACGATTTTACCCCAACCCCTTGTATGTAGGTATAAGTAACTATAACTTGTGATTCTGACTGGCCTTGTTCATGTATAAATTGTAGGTCTGCCTGACCCAGCTGTGATGTTTCCAATTGTTCTAAAAGTTAGCTAATCCCCTTACGTAAGATGGTCTTTGTTAGCTCTCGAGGGGAGAGGAGACTGTGTCCATCGCGGACGGGTGACGTAACCACATCAAAGGACAGGACAGCGCTAAATAAGAAGGCTGTAACAATTGATAGACACACAGACAGACATTCGGATGATTGACAGTCGAACAACTGACCAGAGTCGATCGCCCTCCAATCGAAATGCGATGTGGGTGGGACTTGATTCGAGAAATTTTAGATAATACCTAATGTTTAGTAGGAATTAGTCAGTTGCTACAAGAATTGAGAAGAGAGTAGAACTCCGTACGGCCAGACGAAAATTGGTGGCAGACTCAGATTTTGGAAATCAAGGAATTCTTAAGATAGCTTCAAAGGAAGCTTTCGGGTGACGTTGAAGAGAATTCCGGAGAATTTCGGGTGACGTTGAGAGAATTTCGGGTGACGTTGAGAAATTTCGGGTGACGTTGAGAGAATTTCGGGTGACGTTGAGAGAATTCCGGGTGACGTTGAGAGAATTCCGGGGGAATTTCGGCTGCCGTGGAAAGAATTCCGAGTGAATTTGTGAGATACCGAGTGAATTTCGGGTGACCTCAAGAGATACCGTTGAAGAGGAAACGGAAGTAGAGATAGAAGAGGAAACGGAAGTAGAGGAATCGGAAGGAGAGAAAGACGAAAGGAGACTTATTTAGATGAGTAACACTCAAGAAGGGAAAATATTCCTCACACTGAAATCAAATGATGATCTAGGGATCATTGGGTCAAGAGTGACATTGATTGCTTAATATCTTTAAAATTTTCATTTATTAAATTGTTGTTTAAATTTCATCTTTGCATTTCTTTTAATTTAACTGTCGGCATTGCTGACTGGGGGCTCGTAGCCATATATAATATATTGTCCAGAAGTAAACATTCTGAAAGCGGACCAGGGGAACTTCCTCATAATTCTGTAAAGTCTATAGGAAGAACCCCACCCCTACTAAACGACACTTCACATTATTACATCCGGGAATGATAATGTATAGTAAACGTAAAGAGGTGATTTGTTTCTGCACCTGTTAGCATGGTGGGGAGCCGGTTTAAGACCTCGGTAGAAATGGCTGATAGGTGATTTACTTAGTTTCAATACTTAACAATTGCGAGTATACCCACTTTTGAGTAGACGTTAAAACAAATGTGCTTGACTTAACGTAATGACCACAGAGACATGCTGAAATTAAACCCATTGGTGTTGATACCTATGATGGAAATGTGGCTTGAAAACATGATTCAATCACATGATATGTGCGTGTTTTCGGCAAGATACACGAAGAAAATGGCAAGCAGAGCAAGGAGACAATTTAGTAGTGTATTGATATGTCATCTACAAGCAAAATAAATTCAGTTTAGAGAATTGTAGCAGCTTCGAGGGCGAAACGACCTTATATTGAACGTTATAAACTTAAAAATAAAGCTTCTTACAAAAAAAACAGAACTATAAGGCCAATAACGTCAAATCGAAGCCTCTGACTTACCGAGAATTTCTCTCCAAGAGAGCCTCTTGGGAATTAGTTTTGTTGTTCGTTTCTCTTTTGTCTTTTTATTTGTCTTCTATATTTGTACGCTCGCGAGCTTACTCATATGACGTCTCATTGAGGTCGCGCCCCCTCTGGTGTTTTAATTTATTATATCAGTCTCTCAACCAAATATTTTATCAAGACCTATACGATTTCGCGACCTAGGATCATATAAATGTATTGTTATAAAACCGTGTGGGGTAGCTTGCGCATGTGATAATAATAATAATAATAATAATAATAATAATAATAATAATAATAATAATAATAATCTTTAGAAATCACTTTTCTATAATCTGGCTCTTTAATAATACGGAGTATTCAAAAAGAGTTGCCATGTCTGTCAATATAGAGACAAAGACCTGTAACAAAGCCTGTGTAAATGAATTTTGTGGATATTTTTTCCAAAACTTATGTTGTGAAAGTGAAGGACCAAAACCGTGTTTGACGTGTGATATTGGAGTTAAAGCACAAACGCAGTGATGTGCACAATTTGGTGGTTAAAAAAAATACCAAGCTGAAGCGATATTATGACAAAAACCTTAATAACACTGACAGCGAAAAAGTTATAAAAACCGTGGAAGACAATATAGCAAGATTTTAAAAAAATAATTTAAACAAATAAAATTATTATATAAAATGGAGCAAAACGAGTTCATGAAACATCCTAAGTATCTGATGATGGTATCATAAGACACTGTCAACTAAAAAAACGTTTTAGTCGGTAATGTTGAAAATACTGGTTATCTTAGATTTACTGCTGGGCAAAAATATATTGTCATATATTCATTTACGAATGTCATTATAGAATAGTCGAAAAAAATTGTCATGTCTCTCAATATAGAGACAGCCCAAAAAATAATATTTCCATAATGCAGCCGTCAAATATTTTGATACATGCGCGCCTTCGGTTAAGCGCGTAACAAATACTGTAACTAAATTTCCGTTTTCGAAGAAATAGAGGAATAATTTATAATTTAAATATTGTTAAAGCGTCTCGCTTGTTACTACATAACATTATTTAATTTTTTTGTGTCATTTCTCAGATACAATAATATAACTATCTTTATGGCAATTAGTAAAGTAAGGAGAGCTGATATCAGTCACGATATTTATTTTCCTACCGTGTTTAAAACGTATCTATCAGATTATATCAGATATTGATAGCGAGAACACTCGCTTATGAAAATGAAAGTCGCTAGAAGTCCTAGTGAGAAAGATTAGAAGAAAAATCAGTAAAAAAAAATATTATGTTGTATATATTTATACTAAATTATTTTTTCTGTTTTGAATTGGTAAAGTTTCTTTTTTACAAATATAATTCCGAAAAATCTGAAATATTATTATAATATAAATGTTTTAAAAAATAACACAATTTCACGCATTTCATTCCTTCCTAAAACTATTCTCAGAATCTGATTTCGTTCACACTTGATCATAATATGTTATTGTTTTTATAAATATTGTACATATGAATATGAATTATAATGTTCATTTACAAAGCATATAAACAATATATATCTATAATGTATATGGTCTGTCGAACTAACAGTCAATCCTGGCAACGTATCTTAACATGTGTAACCTCATTTCGAGGTAGAGGTCATTTCAATAAAACGTCTTTGAAGGTCTGTCATAAAGTGTTTTCTCAGAGCGTACTATTTAGCTTATCTGATACACATATTATGCTCTTATACTATTACTCTTTGAAATTTATGTAAAATACATACAAAATCATGACAGGAAAAGTCCACGTATATCACTGTATCATGATGTTCGCCATTTTGGATTTGCATGAGTTTCGTATTTCGAGATTCTATATTCTGCCATTTGCGATTATTCTCTCTAATGACAGTAGGGTGCTACTAATAAAGTAATTTGCTTGTTTTAGTGATAACATCATTGCAATACCTTTGTATCGATGTATGCAATTCATGTTTTGATGTGACAATAGCTGTCGTCTGCATAAAGTGCAGAACCCGCGTCTATATGAATCGACTCAATTATTCAAGACTTAAGTTATCATCATAAAGTTTGATTTCACATAAACACGAGCTCATAAACTATTCTTATTCGTTTCATAGACAAGCCCTACTGCATTCAGTTACTTTTTATAATGTAATATATGTGTTTATAATGTTGACATTGTATACCATACAAAACTGTATTCTTTACAGTGCAATGCATGGCACACCATACAATACACTGATTGATTACATGGATTACCATGCATTCTGCGATTGGCTAAATTGTTTCATGTGGTGTCTGGGGGAAGGTTATAAATAGGGGAGTGCTGTCATTGTAGAGCAGACAACTGACGAATACAGTCGGCGCCAGAATTCGAAGTGTCAGAGCAAAGCGTTGAGTGAGTACATTTGGATATTTAAGAATAGCATATTACAACATTGACTAAACAAGAATAATAGATTTGTCCCATGAAAAATAGATTGTAACAGTTGTCTCCCACCACACCTGACAGCCCCCCACCCATACAGTCTATTATATTATAATTACAGAATCGGGTTGTTCACTATAGCTATAGGCAATTCATATTTATTTATTTATTTAATTTTAGAATTCATTAAACATTGTCAAACTGTTCTCGCTTTTATGTTGATTATATAAGCCCTCTTCCATCGCCCCAACCCCAAACTTTTGACCTTCTATAACACGTCACTCTCTTTTCCTATGTACAAACATATGTAGCACCCTTAAGGACCAAAAGGGGCCTTATAATTTTGTGTCAGAAGTGTGATTTCAAAAGTCAAATTCAAATCTATCCCAGGATACGAACCCTATCCCCAACCACCATTTTTTTCTTGTCAAGTGTGGTGGTCAAAGTAGTGAGAGAAAGAAGAAGAAGAAGAAAAAAAAGGTCGAACGCAGACACTCCTGTGTTGATTGACACATACAATGTCTGAGTTTCCAGATCCCAAAATCCAATTTTGCCTGAATAGAAACAACCAATGCCATGGTGATGTAATCGATGATGATCAATGTGCGTATGATGAGCATGGTTCAAGTCAAATTCACAGTGACGAAGAAGAGACAATATATACAAGACAGAACCAAAATCACTCCCATCACCCAAGATGTGAGGCCAATAATGCTGGTACTATTCCCATCCGATTATTCCCAAACTATGGCCCTACCTTAAAGCCTGGGCCATTTAACGGTAAAGAATGATGGGAAGAGTACATATCCCACTTTGAAAATTGTGCAGAGCTGTGCAACTGGACCAAACGTGACAAAGTTCTCTTTCTTGCTGCCAGTTTGCGAGGTCAAGCTAGAACCTTTTACATGAGTTTGACAAATGAGGAAAAACGTTTATATGATACCCTTGTTGCTAGACTTAGTCAAAGATTTGGTAGCTCTAGACATCAAAACAGGTGGTTGGCAAAACTTGAAATGAGAAAACGGCAACATGGTGAACTTATTGCAGCACTGGGGGATGACATTAGGCAGATAGCGCAGAAAGCGTATTGCAATTTAGATTCTAAAGCACAGGAAACTCTTGCCCTGAACCAGTTCTATAAGATATTACCAATTGAAATGAAGTGACGATGTATTGACAAAAATTGTGAGACAGTAGCTGATGCAGTAGATGTTGTCGAGAGATATGATGCAATACTGGGAGATGAATATGAGAAGAAAAAGGCAAATGTTAGAGCAGTTTGGTCAAATGAAATTGAACCCCAAGGTTCTAATGACAATGGCAGAATTGGGGTAATGCTGCAAATAATTGAAAAACGAATAGAGTTGTTAGAAAAATGAAACACTCCTTTGAACAATGTAAAAGATTGGAAAAACCAAATACAGAGCAAACCTGCACCAAGAAACGAGAAGAGGAGAACGTGGTTTGTATGTAACTCCCCAGTTCGCTTCTTCAGAAACTGTCCTACCTTCATCCAATGTAAAACTCGCACTACTACTGGATGGAAAGAATGAAGCTCCAAGTCAAGGAAATAAGAGTTCATCTTCAGCATATAACCAGGGAAACGACAGACCGTTGATTCAATAGGCCTGGGGTCAGCGGGTAGTAATAGGCCAAAACCTTACGTAGCTCAAGACAAACAAAAGGTCAGAACATGACACACTTGGGAGACCAGCAGTCAATGGGACAACGGAGTTTATACAAATGGCATGATTGAGGGAACTGAAGTCGTTTTCCTTATTGATACAGCATCCCTTCTTTCATACAGCACATATCAAAAATTGCATGGAGAAAATAAGTATATGCTTACACCACTTGAAACGAAAGTAAATGATGTTAATGGAAATGAAATTCACAACTATGGATCCATAAGCGTTGCCATTCATTTCAATGGGATATCCTACGCACAAAAAGTTATAGTATGTGAAGTGAGTCAAGATGGTATCCTGGGTCAGGACTTTTTATTAAACTATGTGAACAAAATCAATTACAAACAATTCTTGCTTCACACAGACAAGATTGACATAAGATGTTGGATGGGAGGTAAAGTACATGTCACATCCAGAATACAAGTACGAAAAACTACAACAGTACCTGCTAACTCTGCATTATGGCTACCAGTAAGCATGCCTGGGTTAGAGCACATGACAAAGTTTGGATATGTGGAGCCAATATTTCACAACGAAATCAAGTGCACCATGGTTCCTGGCGTGATTGATACTCAAGCCAAGGAGATGGTTGTAAACTTTGTGAATTGCAGTGATGCTGATGTTACGCTGCAAGCAAACTTACCTAATGGTGTATGTGAGCCATATGAGGATGTATCCAACTCTGAAAGAGTTGCCAGTATTGATACAAACAAAGAGAATGTGTCTGAGATGTGTAAAGACAAGCTACCAGAGTACCTAAAAGATCTCTTTAAAAGGAGTTCGACTCATCTTGATCACCTACAAAAGGAAGCCCTCAAAACACTGCTCATAAGATACCAATCTGTATTTGCAAAGTCATCAGCTGAGCTCGCTCGGACAGATAGAGTGCAACATCACATCAATATTGGTCATTCCATTCCTATAAGGCAGCCGCCACGACGCCAACCAATTGGAAAACGTGCAGTAGAGCAGGAAGAAATTCTGAAGATGCTAGATCGCAGGGTTATAGAGCCTTCCAATAGTGCTTGGGCATCGCCAATAGTTCTAGTAACTAAGAAGGATGGTAGCATAAGATTTTGCGTTGATTATCGCAAACTCAATGATGTGACGGTCAAGGACGCATACCCACTTCTAAGAGTTGATGAATGTTTGGATGCATTATCTGGTGCCTAATGGTTTTGCTCCATGGATTTGAACTCTGGCTTCTGGCAGGTGGAGATGTCTCCTAAAGACAAAGAGAAAACTGCTTTTGCGACATGTTTAGGACTGTACCAATTTACAGTAATGACCTATGGCCTTTGTAATTCCCCGAGTACATTTCAGCGCTTGATGGAAAACATTCTACGAGGCCTACAGTGGATAGAATGTCTAGTATACATGGATGACATAATCTCGCCAAGTAGTACCTTCGAACAAGGTCTTGACAGATTGGAGAACATATTCAAGAGACTTCAAGATGCAAATCTGAAAACTAAAACCATCCAAATGCATATTTTTTCCAGATGCAAATAAAATTCCTGGGTCATGTCGTTTCTGAAGAAGGAGTGTCCACTGACCCCGAGAAGATTGTATCTGTGCAAGACTGGCCTATCCCAATAAATGCAAAGGAAGTCCGTAGTTTCCTGGGACTTTGTTCCTATTACAGGCGCTTTGTGAAGGGATTTGCACACATTGCAAGACCACTACATAAAGTATGCGAAAAAGGCGCTCGTTTCGTTTGGACTGACGAGTGTCAATCAACATTTGATAATCTTAAACAAGCCCTGATCTCCTCACCATTGCTGGCTTACCCCATCCCTGGAATAGGATTCATACTGGATACTGATGCAAGTGATAAAGCTGTGGGAGCAGTGCTCTCACAGATGCAGGAAGGCGCAGAACGTGTTGTCGCATACATGAGTAAAGCTATGAACATCCATGAACAATCTTATTGTACTACAAGAAAGGAACTTCTAGCCGTTATCACAGCACTGAAGACATTTCATTCCTACCTATATGGACAGGACATTTTGCTCAGAACAGACAATGCTGCAGTGAGTTTGGTAAGAAACCTCAAGAAACCAACTGGTCAAGTTGCCAGGTGGCTTCAAGAGCTTGAAACCTACAATTTTAAGGTAGTGCATAGAGCTGGAAGACAACACTCAAATGCTGATGCTTTTTCGAGAAGGCCATGTCCTGTCTGTCAGAAACAAGAACAAGGTAATCTTGAATGTAATAATGATGAAGACTGTGAAGCTCCACAACTTGCAGAGAAAATCATCCATGCCGAGTTGGTAAGGGTGTTAACACGGAGTCAGGTTGCTATCCAACAGAATGATATTGCACGAAGCCAAGCAGTACTTGAAGGTTGGACATCTGACATCATACGTAGTCTTCAGCTAGAAGATCAAGACATTTATGCCATTCTAATTGCTATCGAGGAAAAGTCTAAAAGACCGAAGTGGGATGCCATATCTGATAACACGTCAACACTAAAAACACTCTGGCGACAATGGGACAGATTAACAGTCATTAAGGGCATGCTTTACCGCAAATTCTTTCAAAATGATGAGAATCAACCCACACTGCAACTGGTAGTTCCAAAAAAACGAAGGCTTGATGTCCTAAAGTACTTTCATTATGTACCAACTGCAGGGCATTTAGGAGCTAAGAAGACCCTAGAACGAATAAAGCATTTCTTTTACTGGCTAGGCATGAAAGAGTTTGTCATGGACTAATGTCGTACATGCGATAAGTGCGCAGCTAGTAAGCCTTCCAGAAAGATCAATAGGGCTCCTATAGGACAATACCTAGTTGGTGAGCCCATGGAAAGGTTGCTCTAGATGTACTTGGACCCCTTCCTCTGACTGAAAGTGCCAAAAGGTTTATCCTGGTTGTTTGTGACTGCTTTATCAAGTGGAGCGAGGCTTTCCCCATTCCAGACCAAGAATTCAGCACCATCATTAAAACATTTGTACATGAATTTGTGTGTCGTTTTGGCACACCATTACAGATCTTGACAGATCAAGGTCAAAACTTTCAGTCAAAGATATTTCAAGAAATGTGCGACTTTCTAAAAATAGATAAAACAAGAACTACTAGTATGAGGCCACAGGCCAATGGAACAGTTGAGAGATTTAATGATGACCATGTATGCTGAAAAGGATCAGAAGCACTGAGATACTTACATGACCCAAGTAATGATGGCCTATTGAGCTTCAATAAACTCCACAACATGAAAAACACCAAATATGATGATGTTGGGAAGAAACATCACCTTACCAATGGAAGCAGTTGTTGGGAGACCATACCCATCTCAATTCAGTGATGATGAAGTTGACCCAGACAATTATCTGGAACGACTGCGCGGCAACATGGAGAGTGCCCATAATATTGCTCGAGAAAATTTTAGAAAGAACTCCGATTATCAGAAAAGGCATTATGACTTGCATGCAAAGAAACGTTCCTTTACAGCAGGACAAGAAGATTGTTGTCAAGAAGATTGATGATGTTACTTATCTTATTAAGAGGTCACCAAAACAGCTCTCCAAAGTATACCATATTGAGAGACTCCTGCCTTACCAGGGTAGAAATCCACCTACTTGGTTTATTAAAGATGAATAAAACTTCAAAATTTGACTCATCTTTGCATATGACAGTTATATACAATTGAATTCTTCATAAAGATAGTTTTTTTTAAAAACAAATTATTATTTACATATATAAATAGTTTTAGTTGCAATAACTATAGGGTGTATGGTATATATTCCTTTTCCTTTCAGTAGGAAGTATATGAACCTTCAGTGGTAACCTTCAAGGAATAATATATATACGTCTCAAAATGAGAATTGATGAGTACTGTAGTGAGCCTTTATTGACAGACGGTGATCCGGGATGGGCCATATCAGATTTTACAACTGTGGATTCAAAACGGCAGACCTTAGATGTATTAGTAAGTTCGAGCTATGTAAGTCTGTTAGATGGTGATCCAGGATGGACCAAGTCAAAGAAAAGATGAATCCTATAGTATAAGATGTTAAGGAATCTGGCCTGATCAACCATGTTCCCTCTCATGTTGCGTAAATGAGTTCAAAAGAGCGTAGAAGATAACCTTTGTTTGAACATGACTAATGAGAAAGAAAGGGTAAAAAGACCAACTAAATGCCTGCTTATACCACTTACCTGACAAGAACTTCTTAACCGAGCATATTCCATGTCAGCAGAGTTAACATGGATAGAATCAGAAAATTATAGCATTGTTACCCTTATATGATGTGTAGAACCTGATAAGTCCTTTCATCCCCCACCTCCCCTCTACACCTGTGATTGATATAGCTATAATCTATGCCGGAAGAAAGTGTAATGCTAGCAACCAACAATGAATCATTTTCGTTTCTTTACAGAATGTTGGAGACTTGTTGGCTATGCAACAAATCTTATAACATCAAGAGAGAGCTGAAAAACCACATGATTTCAGCCCCACATGGTCGGCTGGTGGTTATCTATCCATGGTGTTACCACGAGGAGCGGACGTTCAAGCGCGTCATTGATCTCAAGAATCACCGCAAGAGGCATCATTTTGACCATAATAATGGAGTGCCCGAAGAGTTCTTCAGTGAGAACAATGCGTTTTGGTTATCACTATATTGTCCAGACTACAAGCGCCTTATCAGGTCGACCAGGTGGCACGACCCACTAGCCATAAGAGCCAGAGTTGTAGTGCTAGAGTGGGCAAGGAAGATCACTAGATCCACCCGAAGCAGGAGTGAATGGCTACAAGGCTGGGAAGCAGAAGGTAGACAAAAGTCACCCCAATCCACACCCATGTTGACAAACCAGGACCAGCAGATCAATCCCGTGACGAATAGATTTGACAGTGCCACCCACTTATCTGTGTCCCATTTCCAGCCTGATTATGATGATGATGATGATGATGATGATGATGATGATGATGCCAGTATGACTGCGTATAGCCCTACTAGACCAGACATGGGGAAAATGGTCATATGTGAGATTTCCTTAGTCCCACAAAATATAAATGCAATAGTCCAGCAGGTCCTCACAAAATACAGAGCATTATTGAAGGACCAAGTACTATATGACCCTAAAGCAATGGCCGCCATCGCCAGAAGAATGGTAACTTTGAAGCCAAATCTTTCATCTGCCCCTGATGGCCAGTTTGTTCCACTTTCTGACCAGACTCTGACTTCCCGCAAGAAAGAGATTGCAGATGTACTTGGGGTGTCACCAGAATATATCATATCTGTTTCCCGTACAATCTCTGCTGACTGGAAACCAGCCGAACGGGCAAGGCTCAGGGAAATAGAAGAATTGTCTTTACCAGAGTCTGCCATGGTCTTGCAGCCAGGACTAGAACCAGCATTACCAACAGCATTAGTCCCTGTGCCATCCTCACAGATGTCATCAGAGTTGTCTCCTGTCCGCAATCAGTGTTCTAAAATACCTAAAACAGATGGATCCAAACCCCAAGAGAAAATATTTACAAATCTAGCCAGAGCAGTTGCAATGCTGTCTCAAGGATGCATGCCGCTATTTCCGCCATCTAGTAGGGACTGGAGCTCTGTGCCTGAAGAAGACATCAACTTTGCAATTGGACAGACATCCATCAAGTGGCCATCGAAAGGATGGGAGGGAATGACTCCTGACAGAAAACTGCTGATATGGGAATATGGCATAATCATCTGCAAAGACCGGTCTCCAGTTTCCATCCCAAGAAAGGCTAGATCTATTATACACCTTTAATTTCCTGGCCCTACCTGGAACAGCAAAGTATCATTTGAAGAAAAAGGACCAATGCTTGGCAAAAGTAGATATTATACATATGAAGTCTTAAGGCAAGTAGCAAAGGAAGGTGGAGAAGAAGCCCCAATGAAACATTGATTGTCCATACTGGAACAAGGGACAGAACATCGCGACAAGGATTATGATTCACTAATACTAAAGACTGATGGGGTCAACCTGCGCCTAGATGCTGACAAGATGTTTTCTTTTAAAGGCTATATACTCTGAATCTGATTTACTGAGAAAAAGAAAATTCAGGAGAATTTTGTAACCTGGCGTAGAAGAGTGTAATGACCTTGTTTAGAGTCACTGACTCGAAAACAATGTTCAGTCTTTGCTTCTATTAAGTTGTTTTTATAAATATGGTACATATGAATATGCATTATAATGTTCATTTACAAAGCATATAAACGATATATATCTAATAATGTATATGGTCTGTCAAACTAACAGTCAATCCTGGCAACGTATCTTAACATGTGTAACCTAATTTCGAGGTAGAGGTCATTTCAGTAAAACGTCTTTGAAGGTCTGTCATAAAGTGTTTTCAGAACGTACTATTTAGCTTATCTGATACACATAGTATGCTCTTATACTATTGCTATTTGTAATTTATGTAAAATACATACCAAATCATGACAGGAAAATTCCACGTATATCACTGTATCATGATGTCCGCCATTTTGGATTTGCATGAGTTTCGTGTTTCGAGATTCTATATTCTGCCATTTGCGATTATTCTCTCTAATGACAGTAGGGTACTACTAATAAAGTAATTTGCATGTTTTAGTGATAACATCATTGCAATACCTTTGTATCGATGTATGCAATTCATGTTTTGATGTGACAATAGCTGTCGTCTGCATAAAGTGCAGAACCCGCGTCTATATGAATCGACTCAATTATTCAAGACTTAAGTTATCATCATAAAGTTTGATTTTTCACATAAACATGAGCTCATAAACTATTCTTATTCGTTTCATAGACAAACCCTCCTGCATTCAGTTACTATAATGTAATGTATGTGTTTATAATGTTGGCATTGTATACCATACAAAACTGTATTGTTTGAAATGCAATGCATGGCACACCATACAAGACACTGATTGGTTACATGGATTACCATGCATTCTGCGATTGGCTAAATTGTCTCATGTGGTGTCTGGGAGAAGGTTATAAATAGGGGAGTGCTGTCATTGTAGAGCAGACAACTGACGAATACAGTCGGCGCCAGAATTCGAAGTGTCAGAGCAAAGCGTCGAGTGAGTACATTTGGATATTTAAGAATAGCATATTACAACATTGAATAAACAAGAATAATAGATTTGTTCCATGAAAAATAGATTGTAACAGTTGTCTCCCACCACACCTGACAGCCCCCCCCCCATACAGTCTATTATATTATAATTACAGAATCGGGTTGTTCACTATAACTATAGGTAATTCCTATTTATTTATTTAATTTTAGAATTCATTAAACATTGTGAAACTGCTCTCGCTTTTATGTTGATTATATAAGTCCTCTTCCATCGCCCCAACCCCAAACGTTTGACCTTCTATAATACGTCACTCTCTTTTCCTATGTACAAATATATGTAGCACCCTTAAGGACCAAAAGGGGCCTTACATTTGTTTCAGCTATTTTTTTTTTTCAAGTTGAGGAAGTCGAGGTTTAGTTGCTGCAGTAACAGGCCTGAAAGAACTCTGCAAAATCCACCTGATTCCTAAAGTTCTTGTAGTTTTTGTTTGAAAGAATCACGAACTGTTAAAGATTTTTTTAATGATTCTAGTCGCTCTTGAGCCAGTCTAGTTGTGTATTGTTATTTCATAATGATCTAATTCATAGCAGCAAAGAGGGCACGATCTCAATGAGACGTCATATGATAAAACTCGTGCGCGTGCAAATTTAGAAAAAAAGACAATAAAAGAAAGTAACAATAAAAACTAACTCCCAAGAGCCTAGTTTCGTTTCTTTTGTAAGAAGCTTTATTTTTTAAGTTTATGGCGTTCTAGAAAAGGTCGGTTCACCCTCTCTGCTGCTATTGTAACGACATATATAAAGCTTAACATAATCATTGCAAAACAATAGGATGACATATATAAAGCTTGGACCAAGCGCAGCATTGTGTCTACTACCACGAGTTAGGACCAGACGGAAAACATGTAAATATTCATTAATACCTACTGTTATCCAATACCAAATGATGATTGGTGTCATTCCCGGTTATATCTGATATCCCATAAAAATTGATCATGAATCATCCATTTAACTCTTTAATTTCACGAGTTATTATGCAGGAATGTATTATGTGTAACGTTCCTAGTTATTAGCCTGGTTTCCACTTTTGACACATTTGGAACACTACCGTTGTTATCTCGCATAATAGTTAGGGGTCGCTTGCCACAACACTCATTTAAAACTGCAACATTTATTCATATCGCAAATTTTGACCATTGAGAAATAAATTCGTTGTATGTACACTTATCTAACACTTTCGGTTATTTTAGGCTTTCAATTACAATTTTTAAGTAAGGTGTACTTTTGTTGCTATCGTAGTAAAGTTCGGATGCCCATGAAAACAAGCGCTTGCAAAATTGTTTCCTGCGGTCGCTGCCCAGCGAGCGGCAGAATTTTCCCTGCGATGCGCAGAATTCTGCAGAATTCTACGAGAATACAAAAGGCTGGTCAGCATTTCTACTGGGACCTATTCTTAGTTCTCAATAGATAGTTTCGTATTTTGACACCTCCATAAATTTTAAGATAGAAGGCATGAGCCTAATTATCACAATCCTAGCATTTAGAAATTCATACATAAGCTAAATCTGTAATGTGGTTTACATTTACTTTGAGACAGGCTTGGAAATGGGTTGGCTTCTCTGTGTTACGAAACACCCAAATCCACCTAAATCCACAACCAAATCCACCAAAATCAGCTGAAATCTTGGTGATTGCCTGTTACAGTTAGACTAGCATTGGAGGTCAAATGCGTAACTTGGGCTGCTCATGAGTGGTCGATGTAGTCTACGTATTTACATGTGTCAGCTACAGAAGTATGTATCTAAAAATCTAGATGGTTGATGGGTGATGAAAAGTATCCTAACTTTATTCATGCATATGGCACATGTTGATTCTTTTAGCTGTCTTATCACAGGAAAATATTCAAAATAGCTCTTTCCTGTCAAACATGAATGCAAAGAAGAGGGGTTGGTGGTAGTGTTGGTTCAGTATAAAAGCCACTAGTTGCATAAGGAATTAACTTTAATACCTCAGTCAGAATCTGACAAGCATCCTTTCAAAAAAAATCATTAGTTAGTTTTTATTTGTATATTTAATGTAATAGTAATATTACTATTCTTCAATATGTCATCGTCGGTTCAAAATTTACCCAAAAATCTGTCCAGTGAGACCTTACAGAGCTAGAGAAAATCTTACTTAGGAAGTGTGCAAAGAAATTGTAAGTCTTTTGTTTATTACTTTCTGCAAAACAGAATGCATAGATTTTTCATGATATCTACATTTTAAAAAATTAAAAGAAATAATATTTATTGCATAGTACATTTTGGATAGTTATAAAACTAAGATGTAAAATCTACATTTGCGTACTAAATTTTTTTATGGATCTTCATTCATTCATTCATTCATTCATTCATTCATTCATTCATTCATTCTTTCATTCATTCATTCATTCATTCATTCATTCATTCACTCATTCATTCATTATTATGTTAAAATAACAATTTCAGCTTTCATATCTGCTTATAAGTTAATATTACTCCGACGGTATTTTCATGATCCTCTGATGTAAGGTCAAAGGTTTCTTCCGGACTTCGTTCGAATAATGTTTATTACAGTTCAGCAGCAATGAGATATCAAACAATAATAATAATAATAATAATAATAATAATAATAATAATAATAATAATATTATTATTATTATTATTATTATTATTATTATTATTATTATTATTATTATTATAATATTTATAATAATAATAATAGTTACAATAATAATAATATTTATAATAATATTATTATTATAATAATAATATTTATAATAATAATAATAATAGTTACAATAATAATATTGATAATAATATTATTATTATGATAATAATATTTATAATAATAATAATAATAATAATAATATAGTAAGTGCATGTTGAATATAGAACAAATGAGTGTTTCTCAAAGCTCTGTCCAATAGCTGTATGTTAAATTGTGAAGCTCTTGAGTGTTTCTCAAGGTCATGCACATATGCTGTTATGCTGTTAGTTATTTTGTTACATCCAATGTTGGAAATTAACCTATATAAATTTAGTGAAAAGTTAGCCAATGTTTCGATGTCTATAAGTAAACCATAATTTTAAGATAACATCTGAACATTAAACTTTGACATTGATAAATGTTAATTTAGACTTGTCACGAAAGCTGTTACTTTATTTACTTATGTTGGTCCAAATGCACACAACCAATTTGATGTGAAAATTGATGAGTTATTATTTAGAAATGATGTCCCTGATGTTTGAGTCTTAAACTTATATTACCCATACAAGTCTGTGACTTAATAAACCTAATGAACCTAAATATGCGACTCCGTTTCATTACTAGTCCTTTCTTATTATAATGACACCCCCCCCCCTTCATCAGAGAATCAGAGACCTCTTGTTGCTAAGGTCTCACTGGATAGTTTCGTATTTTGACACCGCTGCAAAGCATGACCCTAGTTATTACAATCCTAACATTTTTAAGTTCACACATACGCTAAATCTGTAATGTGGGTTTTCGTTTACTTTGAGTTAGGCTTGGAAATGTGTTGACTTTTTGGTGACTGCCTGTCACTGTTAGCATTGAAGATCAAATACGTAACTTGTGCTGCAAGTAAGCGGCCGACTTGGCTTACGTATTTGTCTGCTACAGAGGTAGATATCTAAAAATCAAGATGGCTGAGAGGTGATGAAAAGTAAAGTAATTTGTTACCGTCATAGTGAACTTTATTCATGCATAATGGACATACTTATTCTATTAGCTGTCTTGTCACAGGAAAATATTCAAAATAGCATTTTCCTGTGAAAAATTAATGCAAAAAAGAGGGGTTGATGGCAGTGTTGGTTCAGTATAAAATCCTCTAGTTGCATAAGAAATTAACTTTAATACCTCAATCAGAATCTTACAAGCATCATTTCAACAAAAATCATTAGTTAGTTAATATTTGTATCTTTAATGGAATATTATTATTATTTTTCTGCAATAGGTCATCGTCAGATGAAAATTTACCAAAAGAAATGTCCAGTGAGACCTAAGGTCAAAGTTCGATTGGGCCTTTACTCTAATGAGAGTTTTTCAGTAATAGAGAGCATAGTGAGACATTGTTTGTTTGTTTGATTAGGATTTTTTAACGTAGCTTTAACAATTTTTCAGTCATATCGCTACGATGTCTGCAGTGAGGCAGTTTATAGTGATGTCTAGCACTGAGACGTCATGCCGCAGACATGTAGCATGATGTCTCACCCAGTCACATTATCCTGACACCAGGCCGACCAGTCCTAACACTAACCTCTTAATGCTGAGCGTCAAGCGAGGCAGCTGTTTGTACCATTTTTGTAAGTCTTTGGTATGACTCGGCCGGAGATCGAACCGACGACCTCCCGCTTCCGGGGCGGACGCTCTAACCACTAGGCCACCGGAGCGGTTTGTGAGACATTGAATGGTTACATACATACATACATACATACATACATACATACATACATACATACATACATACATACATACATACATACATACATACATACATACATACATACATGACGCAGCTTCTAGGTTTCTGCCCATAAAAAGGTTTTGCCCGTACGCTAACCCCTATTGGAAACTACTAAACGTAAAAAAGTTTCATACAGAAATGAGGCTGAAACGTAGGGTATGGATCTCTAATGGTAGACCAAGAGGATGGGAATTTCAGTCATACGCGAACAATAAGAAAGCGAAGAAACTGTTTGGAAAAGAATTACTGAGAGCAAAAGAAATGTATGATAGAGAACAGTTCAGTGAGCTTGAAAAAGCTGCAGAGCTCGATATTTCCACTTTCTATAAGTTTATACGGAATAAAAGACATACACGTGATTACATATACGAAATTGAATCTAACGGAAAAATTGTACGCGACCACGACTCTATAAGAGACTTATGGGCAAATCATTTTTCCAGTTTGTCACTACCTGACAATACCTATCTGTACGATGAGACTCATTACCAGATTGTCTTAGCAGAGGTTAGAAAACAGAGTATAGAAACCCATTCCCACTTTGATGAAGTTGTTGACAAAATTCCCACTAGAGAACAAATCAGTAATGCAATAAGTTCTCTCAATAAAGATAAG
This sequence comes from Unio pictorum, assembly GCA_030141615.1. Lineage (NCBI taxonomy): Eukaryota > Metazoa > Mollusca > Bivalvia > Unionida > Unionidae > Unio > Unio pictorum. The sequence continues at coordinate 15,292,784 of JARLTB010000052.1, forward strand.
GCATGTGGTCACGACGGTATTGTTGCCGAGCATTTACTGTTTGCGGACACTCAAAGCAGTGTACAGTTACTTGAAACTGTCTTCAAAAAAGTGTACGAGGCCGAGGAGTACCCATGCCATTTTAAACAAGGTTTAGTAATGCCACTATTTAAAGGAGGGGGAAGAGCAAATTAGATATGAATAATTACCGTGATATAACTATAGTTCCAGAGCTTCAGAAAATCCTAGAGCAAATTATATATAATAGACTACGTATATTTTCTAAGCACATTAATTTTTCCAAATCCATTGCAACAAGGTTTTAGGAATAATTGTGGTAGTATCACTGCAGCGTTTTGTATCAAAGAATCTATATGTTTCTATATGGATAAAGATACTCCTGTCTATGCAACATTTCTTGATAATGTTAAGGCATTCAATACAGTCTGGCACAATGGGTTATTTTACAAGCTGTACAAACTTGGCATAAAAGGGAAGACGTGGCGCATCATGAAAGACTCGTTTAAGGGAGTAACCAGTTCTATTTTATTTGCGGGCAAATTGTCCAAATATTTCAATATTAAGCAGGGTGTATGGCAGGGTCGTATCTTATCTGATTGGTTCTTTCTCGTTATGATAGACGATTTGATCACTGATTTAGATCACACTTTGCGAGGCCTAAAACTTGTCGATCTCCACCTGCCGTGTGTCTTATTAGCGGATGACACAACTGTAATGGCTAATTCGCATCATTCGATGCAGCATCTGCTCGATACAACCTCTAATTATGCTAAAAGGTGAAGATTGAAATATAACGCAGACAAAAGTTGCAGCATCCTCTTTACAAACAAAAGAAAAACAGATATCCCTTCTTTTCTATTCAACAAATCGCCAATTCCAGTAGTCAAAAGTAAGAAATATGCCGGCATACCTCTAAAGTACAACTTTAAACCAAACGACGCGATAAAAGAAGCATGCGATAAAGGTAAACACTTATTAAACTCTTTTTATTTTATTGGTATCAGAGACGGGGGAATGAACCCTGTAACAAGTATGAAAATCTGGAAAAGAATCATTCTACCCTCAGTCCTATATGGATGTGAATTATGGTCGAATATGACAAACACCAATATAGAAGAACTTGAGCTATGTCAGAGATATGCAGCGCGACGTATGCAAGCTTTCGATAAATATTCTCCAACAGAGGCAACGCGTAGTACCTTAGGACTCTGGTCAATGGAAGTATACATAGATAAGATGAAATTGTGTTTTTTTTTTCAACCGGCTGTGTAGGGGCGATTGGACTCTTATCTGGAAAAAGATTTTCATTTTGCGCTTATGTCAGTACTTGACCAACCCACTAACACAGACGGGGTTTACAGCAGATATTGACAAAATATTCAAGAAATATGGTATGGGAAGTGTTCTCTTAGACTATGCAGTAAGAGTACAAACCGAAGGTAAACTTGTTTGGAATCGGTATATTATTGATAATATTCAAAACCTCGAAGAATCTACCTGGAATACAGATATTGAACTAAGGAGCGATTTAATTCACTTCAGAAACATTCATTTGGACTTACAACCAAGCAGTATATGGTTTCTTGGGCGTAAATTTCCATCTATGTTATGTCCTCTCTCTGAAATAATGAAGCTATATGTCATGCCTGTTGGAAAAGTTATGATATGCAAACTCTGTGGAAATAAGACTGACGACAGAGCGAAACATTTTATCTTAGGTTGTGAAATGCTACTTGAAGAACGAAACGTCTCCTTTGAGAGGGTGATTGACACTTTAGAGGTGAGAGACGAGGTTAATTTATTCAATCAAGAAGACGATATACTATTGGAGACACTTCTTGGAAGCAGAGTAGATTGATTGTCATCTATCGACGATGATGTATGGGATAAACTCATGTTGGTGACGGCAAAAAGCATAACCTCATTTTACAATAAAATGCATGCCCTACTCTCAACCAACATGTCATAACATAACAACAATAATAAGTAGTTAAGCTAAATAAATAAATTAATTAATTTAAAAAACAAACATAAAAAAGGCCATCCTGTTGTTGTCAAATTCCACAATTTTGTTGTATGACAGATCACGGAGATATAATGTTCTCTGGCTCATATAACATAAGAGTGTCACCTTTTGCTATCTTTTTCCATTTGAGAATGGTTTCATGTTGTTCCACATATATATGTATAGATGTGTGTATGTGGTTGTATATGTGTATGTGTATATATGTGTTTGTGTATGTGTGTACATTTATATGTGTGTGTGTGTGTGTGTGTGTGTGTGTGTGTGTGTGTGTGTGCATAAGCACATATGTCATGTAGAAAGAACTACATTGATAATTACACTGGTATACGTTTCAAATTTTTTTAATACTCTTTTTCTGTAGTATTTCATGATTTTGTATTATCCTCAATTTGATTAATCTGATGTAACTATGTGCGTTTAACCAATGCGGTAAAGTACTATATCACATGTACGAAGGCAAATTTAAACTAGTAAATAGATGCCATGCAGAGGTTAATGGGCTAACTTTCTTTAAAGTACGTCAGACTGATTGACATATATATATATATATATATATATATATATATATATATATATATATATATATATATATATATACAGCTTTGTTACTCTGTATGATGTCCTGCTTAACAAAAGGGGAGGAGATATTGGCTGGGCAGAAAAACAAGTGGGAATTTTTCTTCAAATGGCTGACAGTAGGCTTCTACCACAACAGGCTGACACCCGTCATTATTCAAATAACTAGGATAAATTACCGGGTGATTGTCTTTTCGACGGGTCCTCCAACTGGCTCCCCAGGCTAAACGAGGTGGAAGCAAAACAACTTTTTGCATCTGTTTCATTTTTCTGCTTCATAACAAAAGCATCAACAAAACACTAAAACAAGTGCCTTGCTCGTGGACACGCCTTAGCGGTCGACTTGGCACTCAGGCACGGCAAATCCTAAACCTGAAACGTTCACGTTTATAAATAAGTATAAATCCGAAAAATGTTCCAGTGGACAAACGTTATCGTGGGTCCTAATGTTGGCAGTGATATTAAATGTTTACCTTACAGCTCGAACTTGGAGATGGTGAGCGCAAGTCAAATTATTTATGCCGTTATACTTTAATTATTATTTCTAAGTGTAGTTCAGGCCCAGCTTAATAGCAGCTGGTTTGTGAATTCAAAGTAAAGAGATTTTATGCACAGAATTAGCGTAGTTGTTATGAAACGAAGGTGACATTGTCCTTATTTTTTCGATTTTATTGTTCTAATTTTTATCTTTGACATTCAAACCAACGAGCTGTGTAACTTACTCCATAAAAGATAATAATTATATATGGAGTAAGAAGAATGACACAACAATGATCGTTGTGCTATTGTTGTTGCCTTGATTTATGAGAATAGTCTCATCTTCAGAATCACCCCTAAGGATTGTAACAATTGAGGCTTGATCATCATGGAGTAATAACTCAAAATATAACATCTCGTTAGGACATATTCGAGTTGTAAGAAGTATCGAATTACGTAATCTGGTCTTTATGATTAATAATAGACACTAAGTATATGCATTTTTTGGTACAACCTTTACACGTGGCAGACGTCTTATTTGCCAAATCTAGACTTCACAGGTGTAATATTCTCTGACTATTGCTGTTCCATGTCGCTCAAAATATATAATGCATACGTTAAGTTGATAATCAAAGGATTTACCATTTTTTTTCTGTCGTAACGTTAAGTTGATAATCAAAGAATTTAAGATTTTTTCTGTCGTAAAGTTAAGTTGATAATCAAAGGATTTAACATTTTTTCTGTCAAAACGTTAAGATAATAATCAAAGGATTTAACATAATTTTCTGTCAAAACGTTAAGTTGATAATCAAAGGATTTAACATTTTTTCTGTCAAAACGTTAAGATGATAATCAAAGGATTTAACATTATTTTCTGTCAAAACGTTAAGTTGATAATCAAAGGATTTAACATTATTTTCTGTCATAACGATAAGCTGATAATCAAGGATTTTTTTAAAAAAATACTGTCAAAACGTTAAGTTGATAATCAAAACATTTAACATTATTTTCTGTCATATCGGAAGCGATCAACAGGAATCACAGACAGGAATCTTCAAAATAATATCATCGTTGATTGCTGAGCTTTAGCGCATTTGGAAAAAAAACTTTGCATACACAAAAGACACCTAAGCATTACTTTTTGTGTATAAAATGCCGTTAATAAACTATAACAGACTGATCTCAGACACTTGCATGCTCAAAGTTTCCCTTAGGAGATACTGGATTTTACCTAAATAATGATCACAGCATGCAAATGGATTTGAATATGCTTCTTGAAGCGCGCATGCGTATATGTACGATGTGCATCAAGTTGAAATTTGTTTGTCAAAGTAAATCTACCTCCATCTTAAATTATCATTTCGGATGGCTCTTTATTCTTACCCCACTCCGCCCCGTTTCTCTCTCCTGTCTGTCTGTCTGTCTGTCTCTCTCTCTCTCTCTCACACACACACACACACATACACACATGTAGTTTTTTCTTTTTTTCTTTTACCAGAAAGAGAGTTTAGTTTGAATATCCAGTTCTCAATGTTGGCAGTTAAAGGGGATGAATAGTTCCATGTCACTATGAATCAGGCAGGTACATGCTCTTCCACGCATATAATTAAAGCATAATGTATTTAAACTTATCTATAGTTGGAAACTATCTATTTCTTAATACGTATACATTCTAATATGTAATAACAGTTATATGTGCATATTCAATTATCCGCATGAACGGCTTCAAAAAAGTCACAAATCTAAACAACACTCTTTTCAAGATAATTTTCTCTCTGAACTTGAGTGATTTGTAATCACGTCATTTCAATATTGAATCATCTTTAAGGAAAAGGTATCTCGTCTTCATCAATGGAGATACGGTTGATTACCTTCATGCAGGTTTTGTTATGTAGAACTCAAATATTAATATTCATATTGAAGGATCCACATTTATGGAAAAGTGATTGGAAATTCAATTACACTCCACACTTTGTCCCAGTCAGAAGTTAAAAATGGAATTGCGTACAAGATAAATAGATGAAATTTTTTAAAGTCTTTTGAAATATCCAGAAGCGTTTTCCGTTTTAAAAAATTATTTAATGTGCTATAAGTAGAAAATATTAATGAATATAAGTCATGCCGCATTTAATGAAATTAGTTTTTGCCAACATGTTACTGAGAACACGTTTTTCAACATTCATTCAACACTAGCCATCTCACTGAATGAATTAGGTGTGATGAGTAGATATCAATATCTGGACAATTTTCCGAAGACAATATGTATGCTAATGATCATATCACTGATTTTGGTTTTTTTGGTATATGTTATTTGGGTTTATTTGGTATTTGTTATTTGGGTTTATTTGGTATCTGTTTATTCCGCACTCAAGGTAAGTAATACCTTCTTACAGCGGCGACAGTTTCTTTACCGGCTGTAGTCTGTTTCTGAATCTAGCTACATAAATAAACTGTTATGAAAATCGGTCAGTGCCCTGTTGCTTCTCATGTTCTTAAAACTACACCCTTGAGCAGACAGAATTTCCAAATAGAGTGGCAGTTGAGTAGCGACAACAAATAATACGTTTATTCAGACTTGTCACTAATATACGTAATTATGAATATTATTTGGCTTCATAATCATGTTCTCTCTCTCTCTCTCTCTCTCTCTCTCTCTCTCTCTCTCTCTCTCTCTCTCTCTCTCTCTCTCTCTCTCTCAAAATGTGTAGTATACTCAGATTGGAAATCGGTACATTATACATGAAAATCTGCAACAAGATCTGGAAAACAGGTGAATGGCCAACACAGTGGACCCAGTCACTGATTATAACACTCCCCCCAAAAAGGAAATCTCCCGCTGTGACAAAATTACAGAACTATCAGTTTGATCAGCCATGCTAATAAGGTGATGCTGAAGGTCATCTTCAACAGACTGAAGCCACAAGCAGAAGAAATAATTGCTGAAGAACATGCAGGGTTCCTTAGTGGAAAAAGCACCACATTATACATATTTAATCTCAGGGTTCTCGCAACATCTATAATGTGTTCATATATTTCAGAAAGGCTTTTGACAGAGTATAGCATGAGGCATTGTGCTCGCAATGAAGAAGTACAACATGGATCAAAAGTTGACCAATACCGTCAAGCAGCTGTACGCCTAGCCTACCAGTGCAGTAAGGTTCTGTTGAGGACTGCTTCAAGACAACAATTGGGGTACGTCAAGGCTGACGCCTGTCACTCACGTTTTGCAATATCTACTTAGAGCGCATCATGAGCGAAGCCCTGGAAAACTACTGTGGGACAGTCATTATTGGAACGTGTAATATCAACAACCTACGCTTTGTAGACGACATTGATGGGCTGGAAGGCAGTGAAGACGAACTTGCCACCTTTGTGAAGAACTTGGATAAAACATCTTCCAAATTTGACATGGAGATAAGCGCAGAGAAATCAAAGCTGAGGACAAATAGAGGCAAACAAATCTCAGCCAAGATTAAAGTCAGTGGACAAGAACTGGAAACAGTGCTCCAGTTATAACATCATGGCTCCATAATTACCAAAGAATGATCAAGAGCAGACATTTCGTCACGAGTAGCACAAACAACGGCAGCTATGTAAAGGCTAAGACCCATCTGGAGAGACAAAAATATCTGTCTGAAAACTAAAATCAAACTATGCAGAGCACTAGTCATCTCAATCTTTCTGTATTCATGTGAGATCTGGACCCTGACAGTAGAATTGCAGCGAAGAATCCATGCACTTGAAATGAGATGCAACAGAACCATCCTTGGCATCTCTTCCATGGACCACATCACAGATGAAGAGGTGCGTTACACCATTAGGCAAAAAGTAGGCCTCCTCACCACTGTCAAAAAGAGAATGCTGAAATGTTATGACCATATCACTAGAGCCAAAAGTCTATCCATAACAGAACTGCAGGGCAGCGTCCAGGGTGGCATAAGGAGAGGTAGACAGAATAAATTGGACTGATAACATCACAGAATGGACCAGAAAAAGTTTTGCGGAGACTCATGCATTGGTACTTGATCGAGACAAGTGTAGGAAACTGGTCAGATGTTCTTCAGCACAATGCCGGCTCTTGACCACACTAGGTCAAGAGACTGATGATTAGATGACATTATGCATGAGATGTTCCCAGAATAACTAGCGTCGAAACACTTTGTTAAAGGCAGTATCTTTGCGCAAATATGTGAATCTTTGTGCAAATATGTGACTCTTTGTGCAAATATAAGACTCTTTGTGCAAATATGTGAATAAATGTGCAAATATGTGAATCTATGTGCAAATATGTGAATCTTTGTGAAAATATGTGAATCTTTGTGCGAATATGTGAATCTTTGTGTGAATATGTGACTCTTTGTGCAAATCTGTGACTGCAAATATGTGAATCTTTGTGCAGATATGTGAATATATATGCAAATATGTGAATCTTTGTGTGAATATGTGACTGTGCAAATATGTGACTCTTTGTGCAAATATGTGAATCTATGCAAATACGTGAATCTTTGAGCGAATATGTGACTCTTTATGCAAATATGTGAATCTTTGTGCAAATAGGTGAATCTTTGTGCAAATATGTGAATCTTTGCGCACATTTTCAAGACTGATATTTAAGGATTCGTTTGCTATTTCTATAATCAGGAAAGTCGTCAGAAAAACAGTCCAGCTACTTTAAAAGATGAAATAAAAAGAACTATCAATTACTAAATGTGCTACTCTTAACAAGTGCATGGTTTGTTTGTTTGATTAGGATTTTTAACGTAGCTTTTTAAAACAAATTCAGTCATATCGCTACGATGTCTGCAGTGAGGCAGTTTATAGTGATGTATAGCACTGGAACATCATGCCGCAGACACGTAGCATGATGTCCCACCCAGTCACATTATCCTGACACCAGGCCGACCTGTCCTAACTAACCTCTTAATGCTTAGCGCCGAGCGAGGCTGCTGTTAGTACCATTTTTGTAAGTCTTTGGTATAACTCAGCCGGTGATCGAACCCACGACCTCCCGCTTACGCGGCGTACTCTCTAACCACTAGGCCACCGGAACTCACGGGTTTCTGTAGCTGTCATGTTCCTGCTTATGAAGGACAGTTGAAGCTACACTCAGTCTGAAGATATATTAGTTAAGTGGAGTTAACGTCTCAACAAGATTGACATATTCTTAGGCATCTGGAAACCGTAGCGTGCTTACTAAATGAAAATCAGTTCGGCAGAAAAGGATTATTATGATATATAAGTAGATCACTTGGAGAAAAACTCTTTAATCGTTTGTTTTTAGATTTCCATATTTAAACAATTTAGTATATGAAATACATATCTGAATGTCTTAAATGAACCAAATAAAACAGAAGACAAATGCTAATTTACATACAAAACCTAATTAAACTGAGGTTTTACTGTCGTGAAGAAACGTTGTATACCCGCATAGCAGACCCTAAAGTCCAGAATGTTGGAAAATCGTTTACATGTTAGAAAATTTGAAGAATTTCATCTCCATTTGCACATATACAGGATAACCTAATTACCCGTGTTTAGCGTTTTCTGTGTGATCCTGTTAACAAGGTTTCATATTTTAAAAAATTAAAAAATATTAACAGAATTTGCAATTCTAATCCTGTCATCTAATTGTTAATATAAACATGTATATCAAATTTAATTTTTGTAGGCATAATGCGTTTTGGCATGCTCACGCTAACAATGTTCGTGCTTATAAGAAAAGAAAGAAGTCCAAGATTTTCAGTAATTTTTAACCTTTTTTAAAAAAGCTAGTCATTATTGAATCAATCGGGCAAGCTGCATATGGACAGAATTTTGCCAAATAAATTTCGTTTGATTTTGTCTTTAAATCATCGTGCTAACATTATTGTTCAACTGAAGAAACTCTAGGTCCGCAATGGGTTTTTAAATGTTCATAATGAGATATCCTCGGATATCTGGCACTCTGTTGATCTGAGATTATGTTCGGATATCTGGCACTCTTTGGGTCTAAAACAACGCCTTACCCCACACACTTATTTCTATATAGATCAGGGAAAATTTCTTCAAGTAAACAAAACGGATGTTAAGCTTCAATATCCTATATGGATGAAATATTTTGTGTAGCTTATTTAAACAGGAAAATAGAGCGATTATGTAAATACAAACGCCATGAGTCACACATAGTTCAAAGCAATTATCATGGTATATGATTTGCTTTCATTTTCTAACTGGTTTAATCCTAAACTTGTGGTCGTGAGTGCGTACGGAATTGAACTTTATTGAAAAGTGCTGATCAGATAGCAATAATTAGTATGTTCTATTGCATAGCTTGGTCGCAAAGCAAACACTTTTGTGCTGATTTCCAGAACTTTTGTATATTTAATGATTGCTGTGACATTGCCTTAACACCACTCTGCCTGTGAGGCACAATAAGTCAACAGAGGGAGAGAAAGGATCAGATAGATAAATAAAGAGATAACAGTAATAAGAAAAGAAATAAGTTAAATGAATAATTGCAACTGGCTGTTAAATACTTGTTAGAACTTTTAGAACCCACTCAAAAATAATGAATTTAAAAAGAGCTATTTGTTAAAAGGAAAGAGTCTCTCTCTCTCTCTCTCTCTCTCTCTCTCTCTCTCTCTCTCTCTCTCTCACACACACACACACACACACACACACACACACACACACACTTTTAATTGATTGAAATTTTTTTTGGGAGTGACTGGATGGGTTGTGGTGGGGATTGGGTTTGGGTTTGGGATACTTGTTTAAGGAATAAATGAATCTAAAAGACGTTGTTAAAATAACGTTATTGTTGATTATGTTCATTTCTCTGAATATGGCATATGTACCAACAACTTCATAAACAAGTGAAAGTGATAAGAACATATAGTTAGAGAAACTATTTGAAATATATCCATTTGGTTTCAAATTGCAGTATGAATTATATCCATTTGTATTCAAATTGTAGTATGAAGTATATCTATTTGTATTCAAATTTCAGTATGAAGTATATCCATTTGTTTTCAAATTCCAGTATGAAATATATCCATTTGTATTCAAATTGCAGTATGAAATATATCCATTTTGTATTCAAATTGCGGTATGAAATATATCCATTTGTATTCAAATTGTAGTATGACAAGCGTACTGTGAAATTTTGTAGTAAATGAAACTGGGTAATCCAGCCTCAATATAAATATCTCCGTTATTTGTAGACATATTGATTCAGTTCATGTTGCAAACCTATAATGAAGCTTGCATGAGGAAAGCAGGTTATAGATCTATCTGATAATAATACGAGGATATTTATAATTGGTTGAATAACTATTTGATTGATTGATTGATTGTATTGTATTTAATATTTGAGAAAAACCTCGAGTGGAATGATTTTGTGTGTTTACAGACAGTACTTAACTGGAGCCTTGTCTATTTCGGTTTAGTTTTCTATGCATGGTTACGTAAATGGGTAAAGTATAAGGCAGACCACGTTCTTAGTTATATCACCATGTCTCTTATAAGGCTAACACAAAAGACTGCATTAATCTGAGACAGTAAAGGAGAAATAAATGATATTCGCTGTCATTTAAACAAACATGGATTGATGTAATCAAAAAAAGGAGGGGAGAAATGTCCGACTAATTATGATCCGGAAAGTAGTCAGTCTATATTATTAAATACAGACGTTTTTATTCTAGTCACATTTCAAAGCAAACATGTTTCGCATTTTACGACTGTAAATTATTTCTTGGAAGGTCATTATTGTAGTGGACAGACTATTTCACTTCGTGTGAGAAAGTCTCATAATGAAAAGAAAGAAAGAAACGTATAACAATAATACAATCTACGCTATGACTATAATGACTAGCTCTTTTATCAACATATTACTGACCTAAAAATGGGAAAGCTTGCAAACAACAGGAGTTATATTTTAAACACATATTTAAGAAATAAATAACGTAACCAGTCCAAACATGTATTGCATCTCTTAATCTTACACAACCAAAGTAAAAATGTCACAAACAAGCAATGCATGGGGCCTTAATAATATCAAAGCACTAGTAAGGAAATGGAAAGTCATTCGCAAGGTGTTCCAAAATGATATCTGCCCAATACTGTGCAAACACCTGGTGCATTATGTCAAATGTCAGCATGTTTGTTTTTAATTTAAAAATGTTTACACTGCGAAAACACAATGATTGTTCGCACAATTTCGACTTTAACTTCAAAGTGACGGCTATGTTTGAGTCAGCCTGAAGGAGAACTGGATCTCAAACGATTTAGAAATTTAAAAAAAAATGAAGAAAAACCGAAGTATATGTAAAGGTAAGTAACAACATGTAAGGGCCTCATTCCACGGATCATGGTAGAAGCACAGGTGAACTATTACAGTAGACGCTAATGCTTATGGACGCACATTGTTTATCAAATTACATCATGTGCACATCACACAGCACCAATGCATTCCTTACAAGCGACTTGACTGAGGTGTTTTCAAAATTCATTGTTTCTTTTTCATGTACTCTTTTTCTTAAATTGGAACTTGTTCAGATATCTCCAAATAGTATCATAATATTTTGACGTGGTTCTATTTTGTTTATATTTGACGTGGTTCTATTTTGTATATTTTTTGACGTGGTTCTATTTTGTCTATTTTTGACGTGGTTCTATTTTGTCTCTTGTATTTTAGATTGTGTATGAGTTCTCTGTCATGTTCCGGCGATTTCACCCTTTCAATACTGTATCGCTTCATCGAAAATATATCCCAGTATATTCTTCACAGTGGATGACACTCTTTGGAAAGATAAACATTACTGTTCCAATGAAGTAAATTTGGTGGTAACATGACACCTGGAGAAAACTATACACTTTGATAACAACATCAGAATGAATTCATATTGCATTTTATGTGATCATTTCACTACAATGTCTGTAGTGCAGAATGTAAAGATTTTACCTAAGACGAATGGGGAAATGTCAGGAATACTTTGTTTGCAGGGACGGAACGTACGGCTGACGATGTTTTACGGTAGCATGTGGTAGACTTTGCAATATAAAGGTCAAGACACAATGAACCGCCTTATACAATCTGATTGTACATCCCTCTTTTTATACTGGATTTAAATCTGTGATAATAAATGAAGAAAAAAATGTATTCGTATATTATTACGCAAATATGCACTAAGGTGTAGTTGACCCTGGGGTCAAAACAGCCTTTAGGCTAAACGAATATAGACAATGAAGAGCGTGATATCGGAGATGGGATATTGAAAGAAACTTCGAGGTGTTCCAAATTCGTAAAGATAATTAATCCACTTTCATTGATCTAACTTGAAAAGACTCAATTAATCTGAATTTTATCATTTTTACATGTTTTTAAAAAATGGCGAGAAAATTGAGATGATGTTAACTTAAACAAATGGAACAGGTTAATATATTAGATCACAGTTTTGTTAATCTTATATTTTATCAAAACATTGGATAAGGGCCTAAACAGAGAAAAAGAGTTTATATTACTATTAATTCTACTAAGAATTGATTAAATTATAATCCATAGATTGACAAATATTTGCAATACAAATATCGTCCCTCTTTGCTCGCGATTATGCTCAAAAACATAATAACTGTTGAAAATATATAGTCCTTAGTTGGATCAAATTTATTCAGTAAGGAAAAATATAATTGTCAATTTTGGGGTAATTATTAAATTAATTAAAATCTTATAAAGTGTAAAGAGTGCAGTGAATTATTTCTGTACTTAATTTTGCAACTCAACGCTTTCATTATTATCGAAATAGATTGGAGTCAATAATAAGAAAACTAAATAAAGAGTGTTTATGATGCATTTTCCGTTGATTGGAAGATAGGTCACGTCCGTCGATTAGACGAGGACCTTTCTAGTCCTCCGAGGTTTGGATGGACTGGTTTTGTTCTATGTGCGTGGCTGATGAGGCCAACCCTTGCACGGCATCTCCGTTTACATAAAGGACAGTGAGTGTGACATCTCCAGGAATGTTGATGACACGTGCTTTTTTGGTTTGTCTCTTCAGGTCTGCAGCTGCTGTCCTGCTATGTTCGTACAACTTGAAGCCTTTGTGCACAGAGGAACGCCAAGTGACTCGATCTTTGTTGTTTGCTTACAGGAATCAGGGTTTTTGTTGAATGCTTTCAATGCAGCTTTCAGATTGTCTTTGAAGCGTTTCCCCTTACCTCCGATGGATCGCTGTCCTTGCTGTAGCTCGCCATAGAGGAGACTCTTAGGCAGACAATAGTTTGGCATGCATACAACACATCCCGCTCAGCGTAGCTGGCACTGCATCAGGATGGTGTGAATGTTGGGTAAACTTGCTTGGGTGAGTACCTCAGTATCTGGAACCTTTTCCTGCCACTTGATGTTTAGGAGTTTCCTGAGACTTGTGGTGTGAAAGTGGTTCAGATTCCTGGCATGGCGTTGGTACACCGTCCACGTTTCGCATACGTAAAGTAGTGTAGGGAGAACAACTGCCCTGTAGACCTTTAGTTTGGTCTGGGTGCTGATGCCTCTTCTATTCCAGAAATTGGCATAGAATATGCCGAAAGCTGCAATGGCTCTGGCAATGAAGGTTCACCATGTCGTCAATTGTGACGCTCTTTGACAGTGTGCTTCCAAGATAAGAGAAGTTGTTCACTACGTTGAGTTTTTGACCGTTGTTGGTGATGTTGGGCTCAACATAGTGTTTTCCAGTGTCCGACTCGTGCAGGACTTCAGTCTTCTTGGTACTGATGGTGAGACCCAAGATTGTGCAGGAGATGTAAAACGTCTCAACGCTGCATTGCAGGTCGGCTTCTGAGCCAGCCAGCGCTGAGGGTGCAGTCATCAGCAAATACGAAATCCCTTATATTGTCTGTCAAGACCTTGGTTTTCGCTTGAAGCTTCCTGGGATTGAATAGTTTTTAATCTGTACGGTACCTGATGCCGACTTCAACTTTCAGCCTTTCCGTCTCTGAAAGAATTTTTCAGCATGGTGAAGAACAATCGACTGAACAGTGTCGGCGCCAGAAAAAAACTCTGCTTGACGCCAATGGTTACTTGGAATGGCTCAGATTTCCCTCCATTGTCCTGAACTCGTACCTGCATGCCACCGTGTAAATGCTTCACCATGGATATAACTTTTATTGGGCATCCGTACTTATCCATTACCTTCCACAAGCCTTTGCTGCTGACAGTATCAAAAAGCTTTTGTCACGTCGATGTAGATGGATAATAGGACGGTGTTTTGCTCTTGATATTTCTCTAATACCTGCCTCACAGCAAACATCATGCCGATGGTCCCACGTTCTTTTCGGAATTCACACTTGCTACCTGGCAGTTGTCCCTAGTCAAGGTGTGTAGTGAGGCGGTTTGGAAGGATTCTGGCGAGTATCCTTCCTGCGATTGAGAGTAAGGATATACCGCGGTGGTTGTCGTAGGCATGAAGGTTTTCTTTGCGCTTATACAGGTGGATTATGGAGGCGTCTTTAAATTCCTGGGGGATCGTCAATAGCTGCCAAATCAGTAAAACAGATGGTGGAGCCTTTTATCAGGTTCTGTGTCCCCTACCTTGTAGATTTGAGCAGAGCGTCTGCTTACAGTTCTGCGTATTTTTGTACGCATCCTTCCTAGAGGTGTACTTGGGGTTGTTGAGTTAGATCTGAAGGAGGCTATGTTTCTCATCCAGCAATTGCTTGATAATGTCACAGTTCACATCAAACCAGTATTGATGCTCTCTGGTTGAGGGTCGCAGGATTTCCGAAGCTGTTCTAATAGTGCAGCCTTCTGAATGACGCCCAGTTGGTTTCCACATTCTGATTGTTGAGGGGGTAGATTTCAGACGTTCTTCCAGGGCATACACGAAAGATTGTTTGGTACTGGTGCATTTCAGCATGGTGATGTTTAGTGGTTTATGAGCCTTCTTTCCCTGCGGTAATCTTTTGGATTTAATGCGGACGTTGAGCTTGGTGATGATGAGGCGAAGCTCTGTCTAGCAGTTAGTGCAACATAAGGACTTGTTTACACGCACATCCTACATGTTCGTTTTCGTGACAATTACATTGTCGACGAGGTACCAGTGCTGAGAGCGTGGGTGAATCCATGACGTCCGGTTACGGGTAGGGAGTGGAAGACAGGTTTGGTGATCAGTAGTTCATGCTCGTTGCAAGTCTGGAGCGAAAGGAAACCGTTGCTGTTACAGTGACCCACTCCATGATTTCATAACACTCCATCCCATGCAGTGTTATCACATCCTACTTTTGCATTGAAATCTCCACGAATGACGAACTTATCTGCCATTGGAACGTCAGCAATTATGGAATGAAGATCCTCATAGGACTTGACCATTACTTCATCTGGGTTGGTCATGGTTGGAGAATAGCAACTGATGATGGAAATGAGCTTTCTTCCAGACAAGAAAGAGAGTTTCATGGTCACGAGTCAATCAGTGCTTTATTCACTGCAACACTGACACCAGTTTCATGGCGCTCTTTACTTCCTCGACCTCTCCAACAGAAAGTGTATTTATAGCCCCTTTCACAGAATTTGCCTTCACCTGCAAGCAGCGTCTCACTCAGTGTCGCAATGTCCACGTTGTATCCGGACAGTTCGTTTCCTATTAGGGTGATTCTCCTCTTGGGTCATTCTGCGTCCTCTGTGTTCATAACGATGCGTACGTTCCATGCGCAAAGTGTGAGAGGAACACTTCTCTGTTTCTGTTTTATATTTTGTCTGTTGCAGTAGATGTCCCTGCCAGCCGTGCTATGCTGGCTACGGAAGCTTAGAGCAGGCAATGTTTAGGGCACCTTGTCTAGCCTCTTCCGCATGCCAGGGATGTGAGCAGTTCATTCTTGAATTCGTGAAGAGGGCTGCTCAGTCGCTCAGGGGGCAGCCACACTACTACTCCATGTCAGTGGTGGACGACTCTAATATCCAGAGCCGCCTGTGTGCAGGTT
Source organism: Unio pictorum (assembly GCA_030141615.1). Taxonomy (NCBI): domain Eukaryota; kingdom Metazoa; phylum Mollusca; class Bivalvia; order Unionida; family Unionidae; genus Unio; species Unio pictorum. The sequence goes on from JARLTB010000052.1 coordinate 15,308,811, forward strand.
TTCAGCTACGGCTGCAGTGTACCCACACCTGTCGCTTTATCGCTTGCCTGTCGTCACAGGACTTTAGTGGATAATGAAATGGGATGGGTGGATGACAAGAATGATTTGCGCGGTGACTTTATTTTAAGTAAGGCAGAGTTACTCAGTGTGTCGACCTCACTCTCTGGCCCAAAACCATCTGGGTTCAGCAGCACGACAATGTCGAGAAAGCCTGAGACAGAGTTGAGTGCAGTTGATGACCAGCACGTTCTACACAGCTACAGGGCTCTTTGCTGAGAATCGCCTTTCTGTCCGTTGACCAGCTGGTGCTTCCTCTACGCAGGCAGGCTACCGAATCAAATCTTTAAATGTTAGGTGGACAAAGCCCAGCTCATGGCGCATTTAAGACCCGTCGGCTACCCTCAGTCTGGTTTAGTAAGCCAGTCACGGCCGTTTTCGGGGATGTGGCCACTGATCATGTCACAGCTTCTTAGAGCCTAAGGCGAGAGCTCAGTGCCACGTGGGGACCAACGGTCGGCAAACTAACCCCGAAGGAGTACAACTTCTTAGCCAGCAGGTGGTGTTACCCCTTCCCAGGACACCCCATACACTAATGATCGTAAGTACATACTATTTCGACGGGCGTTTATTACTCATTCAAGAATACAATTACTAGGGTAGAAGTGAAATAACAGTTATGTACATCAAAAGAAGACATGGACACTCAATTATCTTAATGTGCACTGATAACGTATGTTATTACCGCTCTGCTACTTATAAGTTAGGATTAAAGTCAGTATTCAATGCTCCTAGTTAGTATCCAGTGCCTTCTATATATACATCGAGTTAGAATTAAAGTCAATATCCAGTGCCTTCTATATATACATCGAGTTATAATTAAAGTCAATATCCAGTACTTTGCATATATACATCGAGTTAGAATTAAAGTCAATATCCAGTACTTTGTATATATACATCGAGTTAGAATTAAAGTCAATATCCAGTACTTTGTATATATACATCGAGTTAGAATTAAAGTCAATATCCAGTACTTTGTATCTCTATATGAAGTTAGGACTAAAGTCAGTATTCAATGATTGGTATATATACATGAAATTAGGATTAATGTCAATATCCAGTATTTTGTACCTATACATCGAGTTAGTACTAAAGTCAGTGTCCAGTACTTTGTATATATACATCGAGTTAGGACTAAAGTCGTTATCCAGTATTTTGTAAATATACATCGAGTTAATGCTAAAGTCAGTGTTCAGTACTTTGTATATATACATCGAGTTAGGACTAAAGTCGTTATCCAGTATTTTGTATATATATACATCGAGTTAGTACTAAAGTCAGTGTTCAGTACTTTGTATATATACATCGAGTTAGAACTAAAGTCGTTATCCAGTATTTTGTATATATACATCGAGTTAGTACTAAAGTCAGTGTTCAGTACTTTGTATATATATACATCGAGTTAGGACTAAAGTCGGTATCCAGTATTTTGTATATATACACATCGAGTTAGTGCTAAAGTCAGTGTCCAGTACTTTGTATATATACATCGAGCTAGGACTAAAGTCGGTATCCAGTATTTTATATATATACATCGAGTTAGTACTAAAGTCAGTGTTCAGTACTTTGTATATATACATAAAGTTAGAATTAAAGGCAGTATCCAGCGCTTTGTATCTATATATCGAGTTACGATTAAATTTTGTATCTAGTGCTTTGTATCTATATATCGAGTTACGATTAAATTTAGTATCTAGTGCTTTGTATCTATATATCGAGTTACGATTAAATTTAGTATCTAGTGCTTTGTATCTATATATCGAGTTACGATTAAATTTAGTATCTAGTGCTTTGTATCTATATATCGAGTTACGATTAAATTTAGTATCTAGTGCTTTGTATCTATATATCGAGTTACGATTAAATTTAGTATCTAGTGCTTTGTATCTATGCATCGAGGTGGGACTAAAGCGATTGGATTCAAGGTCACAAATGTGGTATTCTCACAAGGATAACGGACATTTAAATTTTTCGAAAGAAGTTAGCGTTGATAATGACAAGACACGAGAAATCGATGATTGTTTGTATCTTTTCTATGCACATCTATTCTCCAAAGTAAGTTCTTAAAATAGACATAACTACATGTTAAATTCATTGAAATCGGACATACTGTAACACGCAAGGAGATTTAAAAGCATCTCAATACCAAGCAAAATACGCAATCTCGAATACTCTCAAGAGGCTGTCGTGAGGCCGATGTTTCTCCTGTTTCTAAAGAACTTAAGGCATTAAATGTAGTCAACTTAAGGGTTCTGAAAGGTGTTAATACCATAATCAACTACCTGTCTCAGCTAATAACTACCAAACATGCACGAGACTTTAATATCACACTTGCATGTGTGTGTTTTTTTCTTGCATCCCACACAAACTAATAAGTGTAATTTTCAAAACTGTATATTGTTTTCATGTCATGTTCTACAGTACACAACCCAAAGACCTAATACACACAATTGTTCTTGTTTCATATTGCTAAACACTTGTAGGAGCGAATGGGGGAGAGGGGCGTCTTTTTTCAAAACTAAATCTGTACTAAAATACATTCTTGTAAATGCTGCATATCATAACGTTTGCTACTATTAATTGGCTATTTACTATTAATTGGCTATTTACTATTAATTGGCTATTTACTTGGTGCAGGACATATCTTCACACCGCCGACTCCCCGCAATCAAACAAATAGTAACTAAAATTATAACAAAGCTATAAACGGCACATGCACTAAGGTTAATTCAGTATTTACTCAAGATATAACATTTGATATTTTCACTGACACATTGAAAGTTTGTTGATTTTTCAATCAACCAAATATCTTCATTACAAATTCCACTCCACGGTCTATTGTCCAAGTTACAAAGCTAGACTGCACATTCTATCGTTCATGTTACAACGTTGTCCCACTGTTTAACATGGACGATAGACCAAGCAGTCTAGCTATGTAACATGGACAACAGGTCATGCTTTGTGAAAACTCATTACTCCGGAGCAGAAACTAAGGTGTCCGGATTAACAAGGTATACGTGTAAATGAATGTTTTTAAAGACAAAACAATCGATATATATATATATATATATATATATATATATATATATATATATATATATATATATATATATATATATATATATATATATATATATATATTCTTTCGTCTTTAAAAAAAGAGCGAAAGCCAACATGTTTTGTAAAATTAAATGTATTTCTCTAAACTACTATTTGAAAATGTACAAGAAAATAAATTACGGCATTGTAAATTGGATCCAAAGTAATCCTAGAATTTCAAACACTAGTCAAAATAATGAAAGTTGTGGATACATTTTAGTGATATTCCAAAATAAATACAATAATGGAAGTATTAATGTGCCTATGATGGCCTGTGTCGTAGTGATGTGCAAACAGTCTTTTGTTGAATCGCAATAATACAATCCAAGAATATATCCTGAATTTCACTATAAATCCAAGCAGAGCACGAATAAATAATTTCTAGATAAACAAGATTATATAGCCATTACTTGACCCCAAGGCACAATTAGCATTTTCTAAAACAAATATTACCTAATGGATAATTTAGTTCCGGAAGGTTCCAAATGTTTACAAGAATAAATCTTATCTATAATTAGAAGGTCTGTTACTAAAATTATAATATAATATGTGGTAAACAACGAGTAGACCTGGTATTTACAGTGTTCTGGACTCCGCATGACATAAATATTTGTTTAAAAAACCAAATTCAACGATTCTGATCAGCTATAAAATGAACGAGAGAGAGAGACAGACAGACAGACAGAGAGAGAGAGAGACAGACAGACTCTCTCTCTCTCTCTCTCTCTCTCTCAGAGAGAGAGAGAGAGAGAGAGAGAGAGAGAGAGAGAGAGAGAGAGAGAGAGAGAGAGAGAGAGAGAGAGAGAGAGAGAGACTGTTTGCAATGATTTATTATACTCAGTACCCAAGGATCTGTGCCTATCCATTTCATCAAATTGCTCAACAATTATCATGTAGTCACGTCGAATATGGTGACAGGCACAACATGATTGAGACCGATCAGTCTTTTGGAAAATAATTTGAGGAATTTGTTTGGTCCATTTAATTGTTTACCAAAGAGTATGTATCGAGTTTCCTGTAATTATATTATTATAAACAACAGATAAACGCCGCCTGTAAATACTCAATTTTCCTAAAATCAATCATGCTTTGAACGAGATCCTCCTAGTAGTTAATCATTAGAGACGATTGTCATTTATGTCCAAACACACAAATTTCAAAGAAGAGTTGTAGGTTTATCAATTAACACCCACTCTCCATACAATTCGATGACCGCATTTAAACAATATATAAAAAGGTGATTGTTTCTAGCTGTCCATCAAACAAACTGCTCGAAGCTAACATGGGACAGGAAAGTCGGCGAATACCTGATACGCACAAATATTACCTGAGAAGTTGAAATATAAGTATTACACCTTGCATGTAAAAAATTGATTTAAATAGTCGATGTTCACAGTATCACCTCTGCATGTGAAACAGTGAAACTCACCTTGACATTCACTGCAAGATGGAAATGATGCATGAAATATGATTAAAGAAACTGTAATTATGAATGCAGCATAAGAAGATGTTACAAATAAACACTAAATAAGGTGTTGATTTGCTTATTATGGCGAGATAGCAGGGTATGAAACTTCCAGAACATAAAGCATTAGGAACTAAACACTATCCTGTCTGTATGTCTGTCTGTATGCGTGCGTGCGTGCGTATGTATGTATGTATGTATGTATGTATGTATGTATGTATGTATGTATGTATGTATGTATGTATGTATGTATGTATGTATGTATGTATGTATGTATGTATGTATGTATGTGTGAAATTCTAAATCTCCATCGACTATTTGTCACAATTTACTCTAATTTTAATCTTTTAAAATCATAACAGTAAAACAGTACGCACATATTGTTCTCATCCTCGTCGAGGCCCCGTGTGGCAGAGTGGTCTAAGGCGCTGTGCGTTATGGATCACTGCCATCTCATATCTGTTTGCGTGGGTTCGAGTCTCGGATTCGGCCAATGTGGGTATGTGAGAAAGCTTGCCAGTAGGTTCTCGTGGGTCGGTGGTTCTTTCCGGGGTTTTCCGGTTCTTCCTCCACCATTAATACTGGCCGCCATGTATAGACTATATTGTGCTTAAGAATGGCGTTAAAAAATAATAAACAAACAAACAAACAAATAAACTCATCCTCGTCATTCATACTGGTGTTGTTTTCAGTGTTGCCAATTTTGGTGGCGTAAAGCTGTTATTGGTGTCACTAGTTATATTACCTCTTTAACTAGTACAATTCGTTTTGGCAAGAAACACAATGCGAGAGTAAATATATGAGGGTTGAATGAACACATCATAATCTTCGTTTTCTCATCCATTTTGGGAGATATTAAAAGTATTTGTTCATATCTTCAAAATTCGTTCATTTCGACTCAAGCTATATAACCAGGCATTTCCTGTCTGTCATAAGAGGACTCCGTCTAAAGATTGGAGACACTAGTCGAGACGTGACTTGTTAGCCATAAAACTAAATATTTAACCTCATCGACTACACGTGGGAACATTTCATTTCTCACGATAGCTTAGGGAAAAAAGATTTGTTCGTGAAAACTTTATGAAACAGATTTATTCCACAGTTGGCTCTTTTTCAGTTTCCAACAGAGAGTGAATATTATATATATATATATATATATATATATATATATATATATATATATATATATATATATATATATATATATATATATATATACAGATATACACATAGATATATACATATATATGTATTGTAGAGTTTGCCCATAGCAACAGTCACTGTCTACCCATTCAGAAGGTGTATTGTACAATCACTGTAGCAATCACTGAATGCCCCATTTCAAAGATACCGGGTACAGCTTTGTCGATATTAACAGCAACTCTCTACCTTCTGAACATTAAGCAGAAGATAAGTGGTGAACTATGGGAGACGGCATTTATTTATATATTATACTTATAATTCTTGGATTTTGCTATATTTCTGTATGAGCAGTCATTTACGAGAAACAAGTCAATAATTGCACGAATTTAAGTTTATTTATCGATTTAAATGAATATCTTTAACAAGTACAACAATCATAGCTTTAGTAAATGCTATATCAATTTCAACTAGATTGAATGATAACGTATGTCAACTGTACAAGAACATTAATAATCTTCAATTTACGACTTAAATTTTAACATGAGGTACAAATCATACATTACTAAAATATAAATAGTTTTCATTAAATCCTAAAACCCATCATAACATATATACACTGCGCTAAGAAAATATTACGTTTCATGAATTGTTATCACAAATTTAATTAACACAAACCTCACCATTCTAATAAACTTGCATAATAAGGACATAAATAATATTGAAAACTGATATATAAATAGTGATATCCTTGAACAAAACCCACAGAAATAGTCGTAAGAGATCGTTCCCATCATTAAAATAGGCTTGATATTTATACATCATTCCAAATAGCTCAACTAATTCACAGCTCAAGAACGTTACTAATAAAATTAAAACCTGATCTACTATGGAATGCAGCACTCTTGGGAATGGAAAGGATACTGGTGTAAGGAGTGGGGGTGAGGTGATGGGGTGTCGTACTTCCAGGAACAGATGAAAAGTCAAATCTAAGTTAAAAGATTTCTTAAAAATCTAAAGATATTTAAAATTTGAATTACTAAGTGTTACAAAAACCAAAGAATATGCAATTAATGTTGTAAGAGAGTATATATTGGATCTATAATTTAATCTTTCTATTTTGAATTACCAAAGAGCACAATTATATTTACATCGCTATAGAAACTAAAGGACACTAGCACATCTGCATCGCTATACGTAATGGGAGATCATTAAATTACAGTTCAAGGTTTAAAAACAATACGTGGTAAGTCTGTTCAACTATCATCTTTGTGAGAAGTAAATAAAATGACATCATATTTCCCTGACCACATCCCAGAACGGAATGGGTTAGTAGTTCGAATTTAAACAAATAGTGTATCAAGGGTTACATTAGATCAAGTGCTGAAGGTCGCATGTTCCTAATTTCAAAAAGGCATTGACTTCTCTTGAAAGGGCACCAAAGCAACAGTCTATGCATCTGTTTACTCAAAGTGCATAATGCTCAATAAACCTCCACAAGAATGATGCGATGGTCAAATTTCAAGTAACTTGTGTGTGTGTGTGTGTTCTTTTTTAGCTGGGGAACCCAACTGTACCCTGTATCCAAAATACTGCAATGCAGGACACATATATTTGGATGCAAGTTTCAAGCAAGTGCAATAGAATTTCATGTTTCGAATCTTAGTTAATTCAATGGCACACTATATTATGAATATGTTTGACAGGCACATCCACTTAAAGAAGTGATGCTACTGATTTTCTCGCCGAAAGGTGATTCATGTCTAAACCTCAGTAAATAATAAATATGGTCCAGTAGCTTCATGACGTTTTTGATACACACATGATCAGTTTATTATTCTTCGGACGTGTGAAATATTTACACGAGAAAAATGCTCCATTCAGCGGTGTTTCGGCCGTTGCTCACAAAATATCATCCTTAGTTCTAAGTAGGCCTTAGCACAGGGCAAGATAAGAAAGACGCCAAATGTGTGGAGCTTCTTAGGCGGAGTCACCCAAACGGGTATACATACTGATGCTTATGGTCACGTCACCGTCCTGGTGCCTCTTTGTAGAAATGCACCGCCTTCATATTAGCGTTATTTCCCATCATGCATCTATATCTTCTATATCCACTGACGATAGAATGGTCGCGAAATTTACCGCCTAAAATGTTGGCATATGTTGTCAGCATTACCCTTTCGTCTGCAGTGAATGTTACCATGAAATTGTCTGTCTGCAGACTGAGTCCTTCTTGGACAGTGGATATAAAGGACGGTCTGCTTAAGGTCATCTCAAGTGTCTTGCCATGATGAAGGACATCATAATCTGAAAACATTAACGATTATAAATATTTGGTTCAACATTTTAAAATGGGCTTGACAGCGACGCAAATACATGAATAAATAGTCTGATAGACACAAACCGGATTTTAACAATGACTATAATGAAATAGTTAGCAGTGAGAGAGTTAAGTGATTAGAAAACTGATGTATTGGAAAGAGTAAATAGCGTGTGTTTAGGGTGGGAGAATGGTTAATACCACAGTCAGAACCGTGTAGAGCGATCACGAGCCATGTTTGTTCGATTGTTTGATAAGTTTTTTTTTTATAACGTAGCTTTAACAATTTTTCAGTCATATCGCTACGATGTCTGCAGTGAGGCAGGTTATAGTGATGTCTAGCACTGGGGCATCATGCCGCACACATGTAGCATGATGTCTCACCCAGTCACATTATCTCGACACCAGGCCGACCAGTCCTAACACTAACCTCTTAATGCTGAGCGTCAAGCGAGGCATCTGTTAGTACCATTTTTGTAAGTCGTTAGTATGACTCGGCCGGGGATAGAACCCACGACCTCCCGCTTCCGCGGCGGACGCTCTAACCACTAGTACTTGTTAAATTTTTTAAAATCCCACCCTCATGTCGACCATTATCACATCTCACATTAGTTTCTCACTTTCCTCATAAAATGTTTTATAACTGGAAGACGTCTGTCTCTTTTGAATTTACTCGTCGTGGTGAGGCTCAGCAATAGGGTGGTTGCTTATACCACGTTGTTCAACGGATTTCAGTTAGTATCGATGTAATCAAAAGGTTGCTTAAAGTAGATCACAAAGTATGTCTGCATTGCTGACAACAAATCTGAACGGTTTGTTTTATTTACAAAGGTTGGAAATAAGGCTTGCATACGTGCGTGTGTCCGTGCGATTAATATAAAAAGAAAGTTGCCTAGCAAAGAATTACAGTGACTGGGCAAAACGAATAATTCCTTGACGTTTCCACTACGAATCAAGTATATCTTCAATTCATTACGATGGTGTAATAACTGATAAATGCTTATGATCGTGTAATAGCCAATAAACGATTCTTCTGGACCGTACACTGATTACCTAATTGTTTTGGATGATCTCAGACCTATATAAATTTAGACACAAGATCAGAATGTTGAAAGTTATTCTTGTCTCTGAGGCTGACTTCAACAGTATCAAGAAAAGGCGAATATTACCGAATTTTGGAGGAAAGTGTGTCAGACAGGATATCGGTGTAGGTTGCAAAGAAAATAATTCAAAAGTAGAATTGGAAAATGCGAATAAAAACCATGATTATTCAGTGTGATATTCGGTGCGTGATATTCGGTGCGTGATATTCGGTGTGTGATATTCGGTGCGTAAAACTGATAGAAAAATATAACACAATTCGATACAAATGTCACATGGATGAATATAAAAGACAATCACAGTAGTGTAAAAATGCGGTGTCGCATGTGAACAATTCACACCCGTTTCTGGGCAAAAGAAAGCATTTCAAAATCGAATGGTCAAGAGGTGGCGGTTGATCGGCCAGTCCCCTTTCATGTTTTTGTCATCGCTAAAGACAACAAGCAGAATATCCTGACTGAGGATGGTTTTCGTCAAATGTGAAGTTTTCATATGTCTTATCTGCTAACAAAGATAAAAGCGTCTGCCAATCACACACACACACACACACACATATATATATATATAAAGAGAAGGTAAGTTACCTCCAAATACATCGTTCCACCCATGACCTTCGATTTCCTTTTGCTATGTCTGAATCAAAAGGCACGCGACCATACTCTGTTGCTTGTTTTAATCCTGAGATATGTTTCTATTCATCATTGAATTTGCTGTGTTACTCCAAACGGGCTCTGAAACGTGCGAATTTCGCCTGCCTGGACAACATTACGCTCAGGTGAAAACCGGTAAAAGGAGCTACAACGTTTGCAACTCTATGATACATCACTTCTTTAATTAAATAACAGTGGTAGATGCAAAAGTAAGTTGTCCTTACCATTTACTCGATTAAACTTTTGGAATATTGTTCAATCGAAGAATTAGACATTGTCTTCTTCACTCCACTCTCATCGCATACAAGCGACTCACATTTTCGAAACATGTACTATGCAGCACATACACTATGCGGCACATACGTCAACGTCGAAATATGATTGGCTCAAAAGGTTATACTGAAATAACATGCATCAGAGAAATAAATATTTATTATTTCTGGTAATTTTAATTTGATGTAGTGCAAGGAGTAAAACAAGCCATAGAGTATGGTCGTGTGCCTTTAAAAACGGACATAGCATAAGGAAATCGAAGGTCATGGGGTGGAACGAAGTATTTGGAAGTTACTTACCTTTTCTCTTATATAGTAGTCAGAACCCTATATCATAACCGGTCGATAGGGGGTAATCTGGGATACTTTTGTCACTGCATAATTTATTTTCCTTCAGATTATTGTTTTTTTTTTCTTCTCAGCATCAAGCTCGTGTCCAGCATCTTTGGTTCCGGTGTTTCTCTTTTGTAATCCGATCACTTCTCTTTAGGCATTATGGAATTGCGAACTACCAGCAAAATTTACTTACCTACGAAATTGACGAGCTTTAACAATGTGCCAAAATTACGCAGATCCGAAATGAATATTTTGATAATGGAAGTGCTCCAATAAGCATCGGCAATTTTACGCTCTATAGAAACACATATTAACACACATTTTTTTAAACAATTGTGCTTAGCTTAAAATTGATTCCAAGTGATGTATTAAACTGAATTCAGAAAGTCAGGAAAATCAACAAAGTAATGGGCCACGTGTTGTTTTTGGATCTCATTTGCTGCTCTTAAAATACAGACGTGTCCTCATATTTGGTCGGCGTAGAGAATATTATCCAAAACTGGATAGTAAATCACCACCAGATAGCAGATTCTCTTATTTAGCGACTGTGGCGCAGAGTGTAGCCGAAAGATGCATTCAGTTACATAACTTACTTTTAAAATCTCCACCAATAGTGACGTCTGTAGACGATGCCCCATTGCATGCAGCCAGGTTAATGCTCATTCGGACGGCTTTTCCTTTTTTTAAGGAGGAACGAAGGGCTCCGAATGTATGAATAGGTTTCATGCCTTTGAAAGGATTCATGTGAAATTTTATATCACCATGGCTGAAATAATAATAATAATAATAATAATAATAATAATAATAATAATAATAATAATAGTAGTAGTAGTAGTAGTAGTAGTAGTAGTAGTAGTAGTAGTAGTAGTAGTAGTAGCAGAAGAAGAAGAAGCAGTAGAAGTATGTCAGATCTTGGAAGAAGATGAGAAAGAACAAGATTCATGAAGGAATATGAAGTTGATATCAGACCAGACTCAAGTCGAAATGTATATTATGTTTAAATTTCCTTGCAATGATCCGTATGAAATTTGACGATATATAGATAATTTCGGGCACTGATCAACGCTTTTACTAAGGCTCACATACAAAAGACACAAAAATATCAGAATATATAGAAACCATTTTTGTGTTTATTATTTTAAGGAAGGAGGGAAGGACATATCTTTTCAAGATCCGTGAATATGTATCGAGAAACTACATGTTAAAATGTATATACTGTCAATACCGCCTACTCCCTAACTCCTACTGTCTAACCCCAACTCCCTAACTCCTACTGTCTAACCCCAACTCCCTAACTCCTACTGTCTAACCCCAACTACCTAAATCCTACTAACCCCAACTCCCTAACTCCTACTGTCAATAACCCCTACTTCCTAACTCCTACTGTCTAACCACTACTCCCTAACTCCTACTCCGTAACCCCTACTGTCTAACTCCAACTCCCTAACTCGTACTCCCTAACCCATATTCCCTAACCCCTACTGTCTAACTCCAACTCCTACTCCCTAACCCATACTCACTAACCCCAACTGTCTAACCCCATTTATCTACCCCACTACTCCCTAACTCCTACTCCCTAACCCCTAATCCCTAACCCAGCCGAAATTCGGTTTCGGTTTCGGCGCCGAATGTTGGCAAATGGCATCTTTCGGCATAGTTTCTGTTTCGCCGAAGTCAAAAAGTTAGCTTTCGGTTTCGGCCAAAACTGATATTGACGTTCGGTCATCAGCCGAAAATCTGTTTTAACTTTCAGAATGCAACGCTAGTGCTGCGTCTATTGCTATGCTTGTCGGCTGGTCAGTCGGCGCTAGGCAATTAGACATTTAGAGAAGTCCTCTTACTGTAGGTTCTGAATGATTACTTCTAGATTCGTTTTTACTTAGTGTAGCATTGCATCATGATCCAGGCCTATTAAATAAATCTTGTGTTCGGCAACTTCAATTTATCTTTCGGGTTCGGTTTCTTGCCGAAGGTATAGTTAAACTTTCGGTTTCGGCTTCGGTTTCAGCCGAAAGTCAATTTATAATTTTCGGTCTGGTTTCGCTTTCGCCTCTAACCTAACCCCCACTCCCTGACTCCTAGTCCCTAAGCCCTACTGTCTAACCACAATATATATATATATATATATATATATATATATATATATATATATATATAATGCGTCATTTAAAGTCTTTTTATGCAATCAACTTGTATAACAATAATAATAATAATAATAATAATAATAATAATAATAATAATAATAATAATAATGAGGACTTTGTATAGCGCCTAAATTTAGAAGCTCTAACCATGTACAACATATATAATGATATCATTACAAAAAAAGCCCCCCCCCAAAAAAAAAACAAAAAAACAACCAAACATCATGAAATTAGACAACATAAATGATGCTGAAAATATTTAAGGTAGGACACATTATTAGAGCTTTAAGTTTGTTCCTGCAGTCGAAAAAGGCGAGTTTTAACAGCACCCTTGAAAGGGACCTCTGTGTCTTTGTGTCTAATTTCAATGGACAATTCGTTCCATATTGCTGGACCCTGGTATACAAAAGAACGTTGTCCAATTGATTTCGTTTGAGCGGGAATAATGAGTATACGATTGTCAGAAGAGGCACGTAAGTATCTTGCTGGTGTATGCACATGGGTGAGACCAGATAAGTATGTTGGACTGGAGTCCGTCAGTGAAACGTAGCACAAAGAACACATTTTTTGTTTCATTCTGGATCGAATGGATAACCAGTGTAGGGTACAGAGCATCGGGGACATGTGCTATGATCGTGCTACTCTAAGGATGGTTCGAGCAGCTGTGTTTTGACCTTTTTGAAGTTTCTGGAGTTGATATTGAGACGAACCAGACAGAATTGAGTTACAATAGTCCAGTCTTAAAAGTACTAATGAACATACAAGAATTTTAATGGCATCAACTGGAAGATATTTGCGAATGGAGCTGATGCGAATCAGCTCAATATATGCAGTCTTGCATATGTTCATGACATATTGGTGCAATATGGAACTACTGTCCAGAGTAACACCTAGGTTTCGTACTGACTAAGTGAATTTAATGTTGGTGTTGCCGATATTTATTGTTTGAGGTAAAGGGTGTGAATGAGAATTTTCTTTTAGTGATCAGAATTGCTTCAGTTTTATCATCATTCATATGCAGCTCGTTAAATTGTCATCCATTATTTCACATCAGAAATGCACCTCTCTACTCCTCAGTTTGGGGGCTAGATTTGTATATTTGGGTGCATCAGCATACAATTGGTGAGACGCTGGATGATTATATGTGTCACTTGAGAGTGGCTAAGTGTATAAATTGAAAAGAACAGATCCAATAATAAACCCCTGTGGAACACCACAACATAATTCAACTCGGCTAGAATGTATTTCATTTGTAGATACAATTTGTGTCCTGTTCACTAAGTAGGACTTTAACCACTGTAAGGCTGCATTGTGAATGCCAAATACATGCTGGGGACGGTGAAGTAATATATCATGGTGTATTGTGTCTAATGCTGCCGACAAATCAAGGAGGTGAGGACTGTAATCTTTCCGCTATCCAAAGCAGAGAGAATGTCATTAACTACTCTCAGAAGAGTAGTTTCAGTACTGTGACAAGGGCGATATGCATACAGTAAAAGGACTGTTTGAATTCAGATGAGATACAAGTTGGGTAATACAACTTTTTCTAAAAGAATTTATATGAACGGGAGATTAAATACTGGGCGCTAGTTCTTTAATGGTCGAGTGTTGGTTTCTACAACAGAGGCTTTACAATGGTAGTTTTGAAACAAAATTATGGAAATTTCCCATATGAGAGAGAGAGAGAGAGAGAGAGAGAGAGAGAGAGAGAGAGAGAGAGAGAGAGAGAGAGAGAGAGAGAGAGATTAATAACATCAGTTAGTAAAGGTAATATTGGATCTAAGTAGTGAACTAGCAGTGATGTTACAATTGGTATAATGCCCAGTCTCATTTTTGGCCGAATGTAAATGCTGGTATTTGAGTGACCCGCTAGGCACAATCTTCGAGGAAGAAACCAACAAGCTCGTATATACTAAGAAACATGCGATACCACTGTTGACCTATAAATATAAGCATGTAAACAAATTGTATTACCTGGAAGATATTAATTTTGAGTGAGATTAAATCCCAGAAGTACAAAAGAAAATTAGCATATAAATTCCCAGATGGTAATGAGGGCAATACATATATAGCTTTAGTTGTTCATGCTGATAACTGCACTTTTAGCTAATTAATACCGAGGAAATGGGTCCTATGTCTTTCCCGAAGATACACAGAAGCAGCCAACCCGTCTGTCATGGGCGGGTATTATTACCCGTAGATACACAGAACCAGCCAACCCGTCTGTCATGGGCGGGTATTATTACCCGTAGATACACAGAACCAGCCAACCCGTCTGTCATGGGCGGGTATTATTACCCGTAGATACACAGAACCAGCCAACCCGTCTGTCATGGGCGGGTATTATTACCCGTAGATACACAGAAGCAGCCAACCCGTCTGTCATGGGCGGGTATTATTACCCGTAGATACACAGAACCAGCCAACCCGTCTGTCATGGGCGGGTATTATTACCCGTAGATACACAGAACCAGCCAACCCGTCTGTCATGGGCGGGTATTATTACCCATAGGACTTGTAGTACGAGTCAGACGTTGTACCAGCTGAACTGCAGGGATCGCGTGCAATATCAAGGTGAATTTTAAATCGGAATTTGTTTTCAAGCTAACGGCTGCACGTGCTATACATCGGTCTCGTTCAGTTATTTTATAGTAGTAGTACGTATGCATCAACATTTACATTCGACCCACGTCGATACAAAAAGTAGGTCACTTCTTCCCTCAGAGCGAGTAATATTTGTACATCTTATCGATGCCAGATATTTCCTATGATTTACTATCCAATTGTGTAAATTGACAGCATATCGGATTATCGACAGTACATATTTCCTATGATGTTCTAACTGTATAAATTAACAGCTTATCGATACCAGATAGTATTTATGATGTACTTTCCAAACGTGTAATTAACAGATTATCGATACCAGATATTTCCTATGATGTATTTTCCAGTTGTGTAATTAACAGATTATCGATACCAGATATTTCCTATGATGTATTTTCCAGTTGTGTAATTAACAGATTATCGATACCTGATATTTCCTATGATGTATTTTCCAGTTGTGTAATTAACAGATTATCGATGCCAGATATTTCCTATGATGTATTTTCCAGTTGTGTAATTAACAGATTATCGATACCTAATATTTCCTATGATGTATTTTCCAGTTGTGTAATTAACAGATTATCGATACCAGATATTTCCTATGATGTATTTTCCAGTTGTGTAATTAACAGATTATCGATACCTGATATTTCCTATGATGTATTTTCCAGTTGTGTAATTAACAGATTATCGATACCTGATATTTCCTATGATGTATTTTCCAGTTGTGTAATTCAAAGTTGATCGATACCAGATAGTTCATATGATCTACTTTCACATGAGCTTACATAACACAGATATTTCTTATGGTGTACTTTCCAGCACGGCCGTAGAGAACTATCACAAGCCCTGGGGTAATAAATATCCGGGCCACTCTTTTTTCTTGTTTAAACAAAAGTTTTCTTTTATAAAATTAAAAAGTGTTGTTCAGCCCGGGCTCCCAAACAGGCCCTGGCCGCGGCGATATATCCCCGGTTGACCCGCCCTTTTGTCGGCCCTGTTTTCCAGTTGTGTAATTAACAGATTATAGATATCGGATATTTCCTACGATGCATTTTCCAATTGTATAATTAAAAGATTATCGATACCAGGTATGTCCCATTATGTGATTTCCAAATGTGTAATCAGCAGAAAGTCCAGAAGTTCATGGGACCGACTGATACCAAATATGTTTCCACAGAACTTTCTGGCTTAATATACACTAAATACACGCAAACAGTCATTATAAGTCTATATGTTTTGAACAAATAAATAGTTGCTCGTACATAAAAAAAACACTTCGAGAATACATGTCTATATAAACAATACATAAATTAGAAGCATATCGGGTTACTAACAATACAAAAGGTGTCTTAAATAATAACAAAACAGTAGCTTCATTTGAAGAGTTGATTGTTTAAATTATTATATCGACACTAGCTTCATTTGAAGAGTTGATTGACTATTTAAATTGTTATATCGACACTATTTTCATTTGAAATAGTTGATTGACTGTTTAAATTATAATTAATTATAGCTCCATTTGAACGTTAATTCACTCTGTAATAGTTTCAATGCATACTCTAGCTTCATTTGAAAGTTAATTTATTCTGTATTAATTTTAATACATACACTAGTTTCATTTGAAATTTTATTTCCTCTGTATTAATTTTAAATATCTATATTAGCTTCAGTTGAAAATTAATTTTCTTTATTTTAATACCAACATTTGCTTAATTTGAATGTTAATTGACTGCATTAATTTTAATACCTACACTAGCTTTAGCGACAAACATACAGGGACAAGTTAAATCGCTGTGTTTCATTTCGGTGAAATTTGTGTCATAAAATCATAACATGTTACCCCGATTTTTTTATACTTTCGAAATAAACGACTGGATGTGAGATCGGGAAATTGAATGTTTTCACACATCGAAAACACGCTCCTTGCCTGTTATGGATTAACCACCAGAATTCTCGTGAAATTGTAACTAGTCTCTATCACAAAATAAGTTCCACTGATTTACTTTAAGTTCATACAAACTACAGAGTAAATAACCAACATAAGAGATCAGGATTGAAGCACAATTCCAAAAGTTTGATGGCATTCAGTCTGAATTCGGATTAAGAAGGCGAAAAGTGACCAAACACTTTCAGCCCATCATTGTCAATGGACCACAGGTGCGAGCATTTTGCTCGATTTGGTTTGTTGTTGGGGGTTGGGGGTTGGGGGATGGGGTTGTGGGTGCGTGTGGGTGATGGCTTGATATGTATTGGACAGGCTTCAAAAGTTTAAAGACAAGTAACTAATTTATTAAGTTTTCATTCTTA
The DNA here is from genome assembly GCA_030141615.1 of Unio pictorum. NCBI lineage: Eukaryota > Metazoa > Mollusca > Bivalvia > Unionida > Unionidae > Unio > Unio pictorum. The sequence continues at coordinate 15,326,309 of JARLTB010000052.1, forward strand.
GCCCTACCTGCTGTCCGGATTGTACAATGTACAGCTGGCAATGAACACTGTTCTGATATGTGAGGTGTCCGGATCCGAGTGTATTACAGTTACTGTGACAGAGCCGTTTTTATGAACAGTAACTTCCCGTGTGACTTCTTCTAACCCTGTGTAAGTGAGGAATAAATGCAGACACATGACATAAATAAGTATGACTAAAATAGATACTAATTAATGCAGTATATATACCTGTCCATGTAACCCATATATATAACCATGTAACCCATGTATATATATATATATATATATATATATATATATATATATATATATATATATATATATATATATATATATATACGCATTCAGAGATAATAAACAAGTCAATTTTTAATCTAACCCAAACTATGGATATGTTCATTTTAAAGACCATTCATACATTTTAAATTATTACTTAAGGGATGTTCGAAATCGATTAATTTGACAGGCGTAAATCTCAAAGGTTTATAGCTTTACATTGTTATATATCCTAGACATAGATGTGTGTGAGAGAGAGAGAGAGAGAGAGAGAGAGAGAGAGAGAGAGAGAGAGAGAGAGAGAGAGAGAGAGAGAGAGAGGGGCGTTGTTATGTCTACAATTACCAGTATCTGACGTAAATAACTTTCTACGAGAAAATCGTAGATAATCATGGTAACGTCCTTGATGACTTCCTATAACGTAGACGTCAATAAGATCTCCAAACGAATGTCTACTAGGCGAATTGCCTTCAATTGTTTTACATCCAGACAGATCTGCAAAAAAGTTTACGTCGCGTCCGCTATTTAGAGTGTCCGTTATAGATTTGTAATTGCTAAGATGCCACACACTGTGTATGGGTGTTTGAGACTTTCTTTTGGATCGTGGAGTTTTCTCGGACTTCACTGCGGTGCGACTAGTTGTGCTTTCGGCTTCATCAGACTGTGTATGTTTAACCCTGTGAATTGAATTTTAGAACATATACATAAAATAGCAAAAAATTCAGAAGAGTAATATATTTAATCGTGATAAAGAGAATATGTTGTATCGTCATCATCGTCATCGTCGTCGTCGTCATCATCATCATCATCACTAGTATGATTAATGCCTTTAAGGCACAGAAAACTAATTTATGTATATATGTTCATCTATCTACACACACACACACACACACACACACACACAAACACACACACACACACACTCGCGCGCGTTTATGAATATGAGTGCGTGAATGTAGCCGTCAGTCAGTTTATTTGACAGTAAGTCATTTTTTATATCCAAAGACTAACTTGTAACGCATATTCAATTTGTTTTCGTGACCTTTTGAACCAAATTACGGAAGTCAAATGTTACAGATAAGCATTGTAATTTCTAATATATACTGATATAGACTTTTAGTACCACTACGTTTCAAAATTAAAATTACTCTTTGGGAGTAAAGGAACATTTATTTTATTACCAGCAACAAATGCATGAATAAATTTACACGAATAATATAAATGCTTGAAAGATATGTATGATAAAGTGTAAAGTCTTTTCTTAATTAAGCTTCTTTGTAAAATCTTTTATTAATTAAGCTTCTTTGTAAAATCTTTTATTAATTAAGCTTCTTTGTAAAGTCTTTTCTTAATTAAGCTTACTTGTAAAAAGTCTTTTCTTAATTAAGCTTCTTTGTAAAGACTTTTCTTAATTAGGCTTCTTTGTAAAGTCTTTTCTTAATTAAACTTCTTTGTAAAGTCTTTTCTTAATTAAACTTCTTTGTAAAATCTTTTATTAATTAAGCTTCTTTGTAAAGTCTTATTAATTAATGCTTCTTTGTAAAGTCTTTTATTAAAAAAGCATCTTTGTAAAGTCTTTTCTTAATTAAGCTTCTTTTAAAGATTAAAAATTTTCGTCCATTGGATGCAACTGTATTTGAAGTGTTTCAAATTATTGGTCACTGGATGATTAAAGGGTGAAAAAAACAAAATTTGGGAATGGCCAAACCTCAAACTAGATCATCATCTGCAAGTAAGGTCAAGGTGTGTACCATGTAACTCGAACTACACCCATCTGTATAGAACGTCCCGACCATGCATTTTGGGGGTTTTACTTTCCTTTCTCTTCTTTTTTTACCCTTTATCGTTAGTTTGCATTATTTTGCATGATTTGTGTGAAGCATTTGTAATCTTTTGTTTCATGATGCAAATTTACCTTTGGCTGGAGGGGTTTGTCTTCCAGGTATTTTGACAGATCTTTCACTGATTTTGGCATGTTTATGTATGTATGTATGTATGTATGTATGTATGTATGTATGTATGTATGTATGTATGTATGTATGTATGTATGTATGTATGTATGGATGGATGGATGGATGGATGGATGGATGGATGTTTCAAAACAAGATTCAATGTTTTTGCTTACTCTTTTGGTCCTATCTTGTGGATCTTAACGAGATGGATGGGTACAGTCAGCTCTACTTTTTTGTTCCCGTCCTTCAGATAATTCCAGACTTCGTTCAGTTGCAAGCTATTAGAGGTCAAGGTTGCCATTACAGATATGCGGATCTAAAAGAAAACGAAATAACAATTGTATTACCAATTGACCGATTAATCACTTTCAAGTTAGAGTGTAGGTCAACAACTCATGCTACGTAACTAGCTTAATTTCGGATCCACTTAACTGCTGTCATGACACAGATCAGGGTAAATAATAAGCTTAGAACATAAACAATCCAAGAAATATAGGTCTAACAAGTAATACTCTGGGATGGAACATCCGTAGGTATCATTTGGATTCCTTTGGATCGTATTGGTACATGAACGTATTGGTTTTGTGAGGTGTAACCCCCTAATTGGGACCCAGGGAGTGAAGCCCACAAACGCTTATGCATTTTAAGGGTTTCAAGACATACATTTAATCGTATGAATGTAAAGAGAGCGTTCCTGTTGTTGTGCGTTAATGTTTTTTGTTGGGGTGGGATGGGGGTGACGCGGCTGCTTTTGTTTCCGATCCAGAATCCGTCCATGTTACTAAAGAAATTTTAATTATGAATTTATCAACAGAATTCAATAAATAAATCACATCATTAAGAAAACCCCTAAATTATCTTTATATTCAAGAGTGATGTGCCTCGGTAACCTAATATTCAAAGGGAGACAGTTTGTAACAGTTATAGACTTAGACTTTTGGTTGTCTTTTGTGAGACGAGAGAGGAATAATTTTAAAGCCATTCTGTTATAAGAAAGCTGCAAAAGCTGTATTTTACACATAATTGTTTCATAATCTTTTTACAATATATCTGTTTTATAATAAACCCGATATTCTAAACAATTCCTGATCTAACACACAAAATTGTGTCACTATGATTTTTGTTAAAATAATACTTTCGAGCACTTAATGTGGTACTTATTGCGTTCATCCGTTATTGGTTTGAAAATTCCATATAGCTAAAACTTGGTCATGCCAATTTATCGGACGTTTATATACATTCACAGAGAAGAAGAAACTACTGTTACAACAACATGTAAAACAAAGTACTGTTCACTTGGCAATACATTCAAGCACACGAATTATATTTACTATTTGGGTTGGTTACATGTTGTAGAAAACATTAGTTCAAAGAAATGAATTCAAACTAATTAATTGTGATAATTAAATTCTCAGGCTTGATTTTTTTTCATCCTTTAGTAGTAGTATTAGTAACATCAGCATATGCAACAAAATTTAGTAGTATTAATAGTAGTAGTAGTAGTTATATTAGTTGTAGTAGTAGTGACATATTCATTTATGTAATTAATTCTTAACACATATATTATATGTAATTCAATCTGTTCATTAGCGTTCTTCCAATCTTGGATGAGTTTTACATAGCTTTCATTTGCAATCATAAAATACTTCTCTATAAACATATATGAAACGTGTCACCAAATTACACACTATTAACTCGTAAGGTTGGAACTGGTAGTAACGACTCATATCCCGTCAAAAAGGTCAAACACGCAATTACTGACGGGTTTTTATTATGGAACGACATTTTAGTCATATGATCAGGAAATGCATCCGTCCTCATTTCTAAACAACCACGGTTTTGCCATCCTGATATGCTCAACCGCTGCATGTTAATTGAACGAAGCAACACCAAGTTTCATCAGAACTGACATAGGTCTGAACTTTCCTACGCTGGCAGATTAAGTACATGTACATACATCGTTAGTTAGAAACCTTCGAGCTACATAAGAATCAATATTCAACTTACATACATGTTTAATATTTCATATACAATATTGCACAATACATTATGCCAGTTTAGGTTCTGTATGGACTACTTTGTCCATAAAATTTTCTAAAGCTGTATCTTTCATAGCAGTGCCGTCCTTGAATAGGTGCAAGCCACTTTTTCCACCACTGGGGGGTGGGGGACGACAATTTGATGCTATATCTGAAGTTTTCACAACTGCCATATGACTATTACTTGCGGGTTGTATTAGCAAAGTAGGTTATTTGTGTAAAAAAAATAATACTCGGCACAAAAAACAAGCATTGAGGAAGTTTGAAGTGCTAATTGACAGACGGACGAATAACGAACAACAGACCATCCCATAAGCCCTTCTGATATATCACTAACCACTAACAAAACTAGATACAGATTTTATATCTCAGCGACTTTCTCTGCTATGGGGTGAGCGCTTCCGAGAACCTTTGTAAACATGGAAATCAAACAAGCATGTGAATATATGCCAAATCAGAAATATTGCGTGTTCATGTTTTCTCAGTGATTTAAATCTATCATGATTATAGTCACGGGCGAGGACAAAACTCGTGTTTGTAGAAAAATTGTAAAGAAAAAATCTAATTCGCCCCTGTGCTTAATCGATTCAAAACGTAAACATTACTTTTACCAATGTCGAGAAGGTATATCCGCACAGGCAATTGGACATGGTCTCATAAACATGGCCCAGTCAATTTTTTAAAATCTAGGATATAAACGTTTACTATGGAGTAATTAAAAATATGGATATATCTACAATTACTTGTAAGTGAATTGGACTTGGGTTATTATTAAAACCTATATGAATCATATGCCTCCCATAGTTGTTTCACAGTATATGGATATTGAAATGCAACAAGGCGACTAGGAGGCTGAGCAAGACACCAATAACAGAAGACGTATTGATTCAAATCAAATAGAAATCATATAGATTCTCTGACAAACTGCCCAGAAGGCAATTAGCGTACATAAAGCTATTTAGTTCTTAATTGTTTGTTGGGATTTTCTTTAAAGTATCCCACTATTAGCATCACTTTATGTACAAAAATATATGCATGTACGTAAACATCTTTTAATATTAAGCTACAATTTACTGTGATGTACAAAATTTGTATATTTTAGTAAACATCTTTTGATATGAGCTATGATTTACTGTGATGCGTCAATTCGGGTCAAATGAATAATATTCTTGTTTTGATTATTTTAGCTATTCATAAATATCGACCATTTTGGCATTGCCGGTGTACTGTATTTTGTTTTGAAATATTATAGCTCTACACAAATATGGACCATTTTGGCATCGCTAGTGTACTGTATTTTGTTTGATTTATTATAGCTGTACACAAATGTGGATCGTTTTGATATCACCAGTATACTATTTTTTGTTTTTAATTTTTATATTCGACAGGTAAAGCAACAACAAATAAGATGGGAACGGAAAATTGATACGAGATGGATAATGAATGATGCATTCCTTCATGACTTTTACGTACTAAACCCATCCCCATCCCCAGCTATTTTATTTGAAAAAAAATAAACAAATTATAAAAAGAGTCCCCATCACAAAGATAAAGAAACGGTAACCTGTAAAAAAAACAACACATAAGCAATTGATCATGAATAATGCTCTACCACCAACGAAGAGATATTCCGAATAGTCTTAATGAATCCTTCGATACCATAACCGTATTGTTAACGAATGGCCTAATCTACCGAAGCATCAAGTAGTCATTCGTCGATATGGAACAACTGTCTCTGCAATTGGCGCGCATTGTACATGAGCATATAACATATTCGTTCGTCATCTGTTTGTGTAAAGCCGTTAAACAGCTGAACACAAAATTGGTGCACGATAGTGTGGGTCCTTACTTCTGACAGGAAGATAAACTGGCACTGAAATGTTAAAGGGCATAGGGGGCACTAGGCCTTGTTGGGAAAGTGGATGACACAAATATCAGTAATAAAGATGATGTACCTATAATTTTATTAGTGTTGACATACCGTACAGGTAAGTTAACCTAGATAGAAATCCGCTTGAACTTGGTTTCCACATCGACGTACAAAAACTGTTATCGCATTTTCAAAAGCGCGCTGGATCAAGCAAATTATGTCATTATAAGCGAAGGCAAATTCTCTCAATTACTATGGTAATTATTTGCTGACGAGCAAATAAATTTAAATCATTTGAAAATGAGCGCTTTTATGTGAGACGTTCTGGTTCCCAAACTTAACGGGTTTTGTTTTACAGCGACATATTAACTGAGATAAATTCAATTAATAAAGAAAGTAAAACGTATTAATTTTCATATGAACGGTGAAAAAATGTAACTGTTATATCAGTCCAGATGAATACTGTAAGGTTAGTTTAGACGTGTACAAACCTCATGTATTTTGTGTCTTCAAGAAGGAGATCCAAACATGTCCGTTTGATGCAAGCTAACCGCAACTTCCGCAAGGAGACATAGTTTTTGCTTGTTTGTGTTTCTTCTCAGACTTATAGATGCATAATTTTCTATGCACATACATTCTGAACGGATCTAGTTAGCTTGTGAAAATAAAATTGTTAACTGACATTTAGACTGATAGACACTAATAATAACAATTAAGCTGTCCAAGTCATACCTGTAAGGTAAACAAACCCAAATTTATGCCAATGAGGAAGAATTTATGCCAAATCAGGAAGAACATTGCAAGGTCAATTTTGGCATATTTCAACTCAACGCTTGTTTTCACGCAATGCACATTCTGATTTTATAATCTCAAAGATGCCAACACTTACTTGTAAGATGGAACAAAACGGTATCAACTTAACAAAACAATCCGCTAGGGGGCGCAACTCTGGCCTTTTTACCCATGATAAGGTCTGCAATATTGTCTATGTATTTACAATCTGGCCTGACTGAAACTCATTCAGGATATTGTTATAACTAAACTGAAACGATCTGGACCGAGTGAAACTCATTCTTAATTGTATTATATCTAGACTGACATAATCTAATCAGAAGAAGACTCGTTTCGATTTCGATTATATCTGGATTGATACAATCTTGCCAGACTGAGACTCAGTCAGAATTTTGATTACATCTATACTGATACAAATTAGTCAGAAGGAGACCCATTTCGATTTTGATTATAGCTAGATTGGTCAGAGGCGTAGCTAGAGGGTTTGGAGCCCGGGGACAAGATTCATTTTTACGCCCCTCCCCCACTCCCAAATTCCACATACAAACTATTTCAAAGCCCATTTTGGCACCCCCACTAGTAGTCTGGCGCCCGGGGACATCTGTCCCCCCCCCCTCTGCTCCCCAGCTATGCCTCTGAGATTGGTACAATCTGGCCATACTGAGTTTCAGGTCAGAATTTGATTATAATCCTATTGATCTCATCTGACTTCAGTAAATAACGGGACCTTATTATATGTTTGTTTTGGCGTTCATATCTATCTTAAATAACTTTTTATTTACATGTTGTTCATTTTATGTACAGGTTGTTCATTTTATGGTAACTTCAGTTCGGAAATAGACACACTTATCGTTTTAAGCAAGACTATGATGTGTTGATCTGTTGACTCAGGGAAATTGTTATAACAAATCGAATGTTTTTACCAGGGGAAAGTCTTACATGAATCTCGTGAAATTGAAAATATCCTGAAAGACTAAATTGGAATAATATTAATCAAGAATCCATATTCCATTATTATGGTGCGTCTTATCGTGCAAAAGGCTCAATTCTACGGCCTAAATCACGTTATAAACATTTTTTTAAAATTTATAAATCACTAGATGAATTGAATTCAGACTAAAGTAAGTTCGAGAATGTTGATTCAACGTTAACAGAATAAAGTCACAATCACTCATTTTTATTTCTGACAAATTTAAACCTCATAAAAATATATATTTTCAATTATCATAAGGACAATATGTGTGTTTTTGAGTGCGATGTTTGCGAGCACAAGTAAATGTTTGATCGAAGCACAACGATAAAACTGGAGGTAGACAATCATCTACGACTGCTCACATTGAAACAATAAATTACAAACATATATCCTGCGGCTGTTGGATGTATAATTCAAAAAGGAAATATTGGTCCAGTTTATCAATTCAAAATCAATAAAATCTTTCTAGCTCGTTGTAAATTACTTCCATTATCCATAAAATGATTTTAAAAGCTGGCAAATTGTGTAGAGGTTTTCAGTCCATGTTTTTGGTCTGTGTCTGCAGGCGAAAAGCAAGATGATTACAGTTACCTTGTACAGCATAAACACGGATGCCAACTGTTTTATTACATTTAAGCACGCCCGTCCCTAGTATGTGCAGGGCCCAAGGCAGCATACGGTTGCCTCGTTCGATTTACTCTAGGGCATTGCCTGTACTTAAGAACTAACAAATTAAAAAAGGTAGTTAACCGTCAAATGTAATTCGCAGGTATTGTTGTTGAGATATATTGAGAAACATCAAAAGAAACATAGGAAATGATGCATTGTGTAACTTAATGCAATACCGTCTATAATTCAACCTTTTGTTTCATTTCCGCCGACTAACTCATCTTGTGTCGCGACAGGTTTTAGTTTTTTGTTATAGCCAAGTGGGGATTTTTTATATCATTGTTTGGGACTTCAAATATTATTAAATTTATATTATATTAAAAACAAGATATGATGAACAAAATTACTTACTTGAAAAAACATCTACTGTAAACCTGCTTTTTGCGTGTGCTATAGAGTTCAAAGATCACATCTTCGAAAAAAAAATTAACCGCGAATACGCCTGTAGAAAATGTAAGGAAAGAAGAAAAATGAACAATTAGTGATAGACTCGAGAAAAGAAAACGACGTGGAAACATCTGCCATCCGCACAGTTTAATCACCGCGAAGAACAGTAGATTTACAGCACATTAAAATATATTTACATTAATACGCTCAGCAGAAACTCGTTTGAACTTACACTTGCGCAGGTCAGTGATGTTTAGCTCTCTTCTGTTAGCACTTACATTCGATATTGACTCTGGTAAACTTTTATTAACATAAAACTGAAATCTACACGTTTACCAATAATCTGTCCTTTTTATTATCATCACATAACTGTGAAGTCTAACATTTATGAATAATCTGTCTTTTTTATTAGGTCTTAGCATGGAATCTGTCAACAATGATAGTTTATTTGTCATAGTGGTAAGGACACTATCCGTCAAGGTCTTTGACTGGGTACAGATTTCATTTATATGGATACGATAACTGAACTAAAGCATTGCATACAGTTTCGGATAAATCCAGCTGAATGGTTTATAATGTTTAGACATTTTAAATCGATGTAAGTTATCGTATTATAATCAAACCAAGCAAAAAGTTCAAGCCTACCATTAATAAAGTAAATAAACTGCAGGACGAAATGAAAAAAAAAAAACTGGAGACAATTTTGAAAAGCGATAACATAAATCCTTCAACCGTTTATATCTTGCTAAAAAACATAAATGTATTTCCACTTTATGTCTGATGTGTATTCGCATCGATACTTACATCTCCGGAAATCCGGAACCTTCTGGTTATGATACGTTCTTAAATGGACACGTATGGGCTTTCCCGACAATCATAGAAAGCACATCATAAATATTAAATAAGCCGACACTGCACTAACATGTAATATTAGTAAAATAAAATCAGCACACATCCCAACCAAAACAATTATGTTGATAATGATGGGTGATATGATGGTCTGATCAAACATGTTAATATAAAATATCTAATTTTGTTGTTGTTGTAAGGTTTATCGCCATTTTTCAGTACACGATAGGCTATACATGACGGCCAGTATTATTGGTGAAGAACACGGGAAAACCTTCGGAAAGAACCACCGACCCACGAGAAGCTACTGGCAAGATTTTTCACATAACTACATTAGCCGAATCTTAGATAAACCCACGCAGAAAGAGGTCAGATGGCAGTGATCTGTAACGGAGATCGCTTTAGACCACTCGGCCACTCGGGGCCCTTGTACTTTTGTATCATGCAAATCTTTCCGGAACACTTCTGCATACAGTTTAGACACTTACCAGTAAATGGTAACAGTCATCTGGCGCGAAATTCAAAATGTCACAGGAATTATGCTTGTGTTATGCCACGTGAATTTGCAAGTCACCAAACGTAGAATTTGATCCGGAAACATATTGTACATGTACCCCCCCCCCCACAAAAAAAAAAGGAAAGTAAGAAAAGACTTAAACTGACGATAGCTCAGGAGACTCGAGAAATAATGGTGTCTAAAATGTACACCGATATGTTGCGGACCGCAGGGGCTCGTATCATTGCTTACAATTGATCTGTCATACATGTACTATATAATAACTAACAACGGATGACACTTCCATCATTTCTCGCGCGACCCATTTAAGAGTAAACGCTGTTATTGCAAGTTACGTTTTGCGTAGCATAATAAAGTTAATACCGATGTTTAGCTCAGGCATTCGACTTTGTACGCGTATCTTTAAGGAATGCCAAACTATTTCCCGGCGATACTGCTCGACACGGCCGTGATCGTCTGATCGAGCTTACTTAATTTGCAAGGGATGCGCTGAATCGAATACTCGCTTCACATTGGCCAACTGAAAATAAGTTTTAAATAAATGCAGGACGCCATTTTCTTTTTGCCGATGAGAGGACAGTATTCCATTTAGTGGGATTTCACTTGCATATTAAGCGGGCACGATTACAGTCATGTCGCGCAGTATCGTGGGAAAATGGTCTGGCAATCCAGAAGTTTCCTACTGTGTTAGGTATTATATAGTACATGTGTGACAGGTAAATTATAAGCAACGATACGAGCCCTTGTGTTGCGGACATGTTTATCAGCAATCTATCCCTCCATTGTATGAATAGGTCATACCCACGAATAGTCAAACAGTATTAATATTTAATTGTGGGTATAATTTATCCGACTAATCTAATATCACCTACCACATCAGACAAGCGCTCATTACGGTCACTCATCGAATGCTGTGATTTCCTCCATGTTAAGACTTTAGTAATGTATGTTATTAAGTGTTATCCCATTAGCAAATGTCCTTTTACTTACCTTATGCTTGTCATTCATAATATTATCACGTTACCTTTAGTACAATATCATTTTACCCTGCCATCATTACAACTTGACTGAATTGACAACCATTTTTAGGTGATTTACACTGTATCACTCCACCGAAGTATTGTCGTGGTGGAATTTTGTTACGAAATCTTTAATGTCTTCTGATCATGATCATTCTAACGCGGAGATAACTTGGCACGAATTAATAGAACAATTTGCCAGTTACAAGCTTTTTGACGTGATACAAATTCAATAATATTCTACGCTACTCTTACACCGTGAAATTAATACAACTTTCTTTTTTTCGAATTCAACACTAAAGCTGATACACTTGTTTTGCTTTTGTCATTAAGAGATGTTACAGGACTGATTTTGACCTAATTGAATATTAACCGCCATCTTAGCTATAAAGTGACCTCTACCTTTGCAATGAAGCAAATAAAAATGTTTTCAAAAACAAAAAGATGACATGAATAAAAAAAAATCTAGTACCTAATCACAACAATTAACACAAGATTCTTGCTATAATTCGTAACCGTACAATAAGCTACTGGCTAGCTTTCTCATGTACCCATATTGGCCGAGCCCGAGACATGAACCCACGCAGATAGAGGTCAGATGGCAGTGATCCGTAACAGTGAGCGCTTTAGACCATTCGGGTGTCCCCTGCATATACAAAGAGGCACGCACTGTCATTATATGACACATTTGAAAAACGAGACTCAAAACAGAAGTATTCATTATATGAACTAATATGGTTGACGATCCAACAGAAAACTTCAAAAGATGAAGATAAACGCTATTTTACACGTGTTTCAACACTGAAAATTTCATAATACTGGTATTATGTAAGAAGAATGTTCGATTTGTTTTTTAATGCAATATCTTCAAACTTTCTTACAATCTGATGAAAAAGCGCCGTATGTCAATCACGGCCTGCGGTTTCACAGATACATATAGAAACGTTTTAGTACCCATTCCAGGAATCTAGATGCAAAGCTTGTAACGATTACATATTATTCTTTTTTAATTCTTTCCTCTGTCTTCATTGTGATTTTTTTTTTTATACCAATCTGCACTGACCCTAATTTTTGTCCTACTTAAAGGTATTAGTCTACCCGCCTCCCAACATACAAGCTACCGAGCTTTCCTGTTAGAAATGTGATTTCAGTTGCCTGTTGTTGCGGCTACCATTTTCAATTAGTGGGGGATTTTGATACCGTAATTTATATAATGTTTATTGTTTCATATCGGCTAGTCTGGTTCCCTGCTTAGTATGCTCCCATGCGTTGCAACGCATGGGAGCATGCTAAGCAGGGAACCAGACTACATATCGGCCACCTCTGTGCGTCGGGTAATTCTGCGCAACGATACGACATTCCTGTAAACATTGGATCACATGTCGGTTCTGGTCGAAAGTCCAATTTATATCAAGAAAAAACGATCGTCCTTTAATTATGGAAAGTGTTTTTCATGAAGTGTACAAAAAATATCCCACATTTATACCCTAAACGCATATGAAAATGTGATTTCTAAATGTCAACATGAAGACACACTCCATGACCCTTTGAACATTTAACCCAGAAAATCATATTTACTATATATATTTTAGAATGATACAAATAAAAACATTATTTTAAAAAAATGGAAATATATACATTAAAACGAAAAGAGCATTTTAATCCAAGTTTCCAGATTTGCAAGCAGCTGTCCCACACTTACAAAATCGTCTGCTATTCAAACATCAACTTGCCGCTAGAAAGGGATTTTCAAGAAATTTCCCGGCGTATTGTCCGTTTCTAAATTCTTTAGTAATTTTCCCCATAAACGAGACGTTCTAAACTCATTATTCTCTGTTATTTCTCTTCAGCATAATAGCATATTTTTTAAAATTAAAATTATGACCTTTACTAATTTTGTTTGCAAAATCTGTTTAATTTGCCTAATATTTTTTGACATTTATTGGCAATGTTACGTTGAAGCTTGTAAACCAGCTATAAACATGACCTACTTACTCGACTAAAATTCTGACAGAAAGATTCCAAAGTAATGTATTTCATTTCCATAGCCCGATGGATAAATATTACAACTTTTCAGAGCTATGCGCAGAATATGCAAACATATCGCGAGTTGTGAAAACAGAGGCGCTATCCCGTGTATCGAAAATTAATATTATTTTTAACAGAATATTCTGGTGATAATTGCAGATTTTCGAATGGTAAGCATTGCAGATTTTTATTTTCGTCAATCAGTCGAATTCGGTATAGATTTTGCTTCAATATCAACTCTCTCTCTCTCTCTCTCTCTCTCTCTCTCTCTCTCTCTCTCTCTCTCTCATATATATATATATATATATATATATATATATATATATATATATATATATATATATATATATATATATATGAGAGAGAGATATATATCATTAATTAAATTTCTTAACCTGTTGGCCGTGACCGCCCCTCCTCAAAAGACATCTAATCCAAAAGACATCTAATCCAAGAAATGTACTGTGAAAATAGCCTTGTGGAAATTTTATGTGTATTTCCACAATAAGGATATCGTGAAACTTCGCTTTTTAAGACAATACTTACTTATATTAATTACTTGTCAACCTTGTAAATTAGGTCAATGTTTGTGACGAACAAACCGAAAATAGGGTTACCTTGAGCAAACTATATATGTGTTTGAAACCCATTCATCCAGGTTTCTACCTACGTACTAAACTAGATGGCTAAATGCCTAGAAAACAATTAGAGGTTTTCGTGGGAAAAAATTGAATAAAACATTTTATTTGATAATCTAATGAACACAAAAGTATGTAGTGTATTGTTTGGACCGTGGAAAGCATATGGTAGTAATACCTAAATAAATTGATTCGTATTGGTGCAGGGGCACTTTGCGGACATACGACTGCAAAAACAAATAAACCAGGCATGTAAACATTTTAGTCTGCACTTCTGCTGGACAAAAAGAGCAGCTGTGAGACGAAGAGACAAAGTCTGGATTACGCATTTAGGCATTAAACTAATGTTAATTTTCCACCTGCTGTGTCATCCAGAGAATAGTATGCAACTGTATGCTTAGTTTTCTTGTCAGATCTTGATAACGGACCGCTCCGTTGGCCTAAATTGTTAGAGCGTCCACCGCATATGCGGGAAATCGCGGGTTCGAGCGCCAGCTGAGTCATTAAAGACAAACAAAAATGATACTATCAACTGCCTCACTAGACGCTCAGCATTAAGAGGTTAGTGTTATGATTGGTTATCCTGGTGTCAGGATAATATGGCTGGTTGGGACATGATGCTACGTCTGCGGCATGATGCCTCAGTGCAATACATCAGTATAAATGAATACACTGCAGACATCGTAGCGAAATGACGGTAAACTTGTTAAAGCTACGTCAAAAATCAAAATAACACCCACACCCACACGCACACACACACCACACACACAAATAATCCTGCTAATTGCTTTTCCCCTGTTCTTTTACTCTTTTACTTATACAATCATTGTGAGGGACCATATATATATATATATATATATATATATATATATATATATATATATATATAAACTCTCTCTCTCTCTCTCTCTCTCTCTCTCTCTCTCTCTCTCCATAAGCGTATTCTACGTTCGTCTTCATACTTCATATCAACGTATCCATTAATTATAGACGTTGTACATAATGCACAGGTACTATATAATACATATATAGACATTATTTATTAAAACATAATGTTTAGTAAAAGAAGACGGTTTGAAAGAGAACTATTTTTTTACACCTGAGATACGGGCGCAGATTGAACAGGTCAACATTTGCTAGCTTCATTGACGCGCTGAAAGTTGATAACCAGACAAAAAAGCTGCACCGTGTCAAATTATGGTTTGTACAACAACAAAAGTGAATTAGGCGTTACAACCGTATAATGGGTTTACCACATACAAACCCATCCATACACGTGACTAGCAATGTCGTTTGTAGTCTAGAAGCTGATGTCCTGATAACTGTTTTGCGTCATATGAATGAATGAATAAATGAAATATTGAATAGTCAGTCTAAAACACAGCATGACGCCTCTTAGTCGTCCACTATTTTCACTTAATAAAAACAAATTTATGCTAAAGAATACATTAATATGAGTGAAACGTAGAAGTTAATATCGAAAGCATACTTCTCTAAACTAAAAAAATATAATCATTTGATCATGTGTGTACCTTTTGGATTATCTCGCAAGTAGTAAGCCTAATGAATGCATTTCTCCACAAATTTGGACTCGCCTACCTGTGCAGCACCGGAAAATCTCCGACATTGTCGCCATACATACTGTACGATATATTCGGTACAGTGGGAAACCTATGTGTCGTTATAGAATACATTTTTAAAAAATATAAGTTGATACCGTTCATTTTTTTTCTCAGCATTTGTGCCTTTCTGCTGCATTTGTTGGTGGATCTATTACAGGGGCTTTTATCATTGCTTGCTATTTAACTATATCATATACGTACCTATATCATATATGTACCTATATCATATATGTACCTATATCATATATGTACCTATATCATATATGTACCTATATCATATATGTACCATATAATAATAACTATTCAGTATTTAAATGATTTATAGGTCAAATTTAAGCAACGAGAGAAATCTGTTGTACTACTAAAATCTGTTGTACTACTCTGTTGTACTACTACCAAGGTGTCTAGGGTGGTCGAGTGGTCTATAAATTTCTCATACATCTTACGGCTATTCGCGCGAGTACAAGTCACAGCTCGATCAACGTGGGGATGTGAGAAAGCTTGCCAATAGCCATCCGTAGGTCGATGGTATTTCTTCATTTTTTGCTCCACCAAATAAAC